>JABMBV010002636.1:0-11238 GCA_018906735.1 Mesochorus sp. PSUC_FEM 10030011 | reverse complement strand
GTCGGGCGCCAGGTAACCCCGCGAAAGCGAGATTACCACCGAACCTCGCGGTCCGGCTTAAATTTGATTCCCCGAGCCCACGATCGACAAGGCGCGATAAACGGTGTTTGCCTGGCTTGGCTACAACCCTTCGCCAGAAGTACGGGTAGAGGGGCTGGTCCTAGTCGAATGGGGAGGCGAGGGAACATGACGAAATAAATCCTCCAAACCAAACTTAATTTCAATTATCAATCAATCCCGATTTTTATTATCAATAAAATAAAACTCGATAACAAAATAAAATAAAATAAAATACTACAGTATAATAAAATAAAATTGGGTCAACCATTAATAAGCGTCTCTTACAAATATCGGTAGCCTTACGCGGAATCGGTAGCCATAATTTGTTTTCGGTAACCGTCTCATAATTATTCCATAATTTACTCGCGTCTTCAATTCCGATCGCTCGACAAAGACAATTCTATGCGCGATGATTCGAGAGTCCAAAAAAATAAAATACGTCGGAGATAGTGTCGCACGGGACATACAAAGACCCTAAACACACACGGGCGGCCTCGGTGAGCCGAGCTCGGGCAAGCGAGCGCGCGAGAGCGAGATAGATAGATAGATAGATAGATATATGTATATTTTATTTATGCCCTGGCAAGACCATGGGGCAACGACGACCGAGCAATACAGAGTTTCTGAATGATACAATTTTTTGATATAATTTTGTCATATGGGTAAGAAAAGGTGTCATAGCGTAGTGTACAGAATGTAGTATACAGTGTGCAATGCTCAAATTTCAATATACAATAAACAACGTTATACTACTCTGGGGTAATGCCCTCGGAATTGAGCAAATGGGCTCGCAGCCTGTGTTCGAAAGATGAAGACGAGGGGGCCGAAATGATGGACTCGGGGAGCGAATTCCAAAAGCGGGCGCCGCTGATTTCAACTGATTTCTCAAACGCGGCGGTGCGGCAGTTTGGGACGCGGAGGCGAGCGAGATGCACAGCTGTTCTGGGGGTCCGACGCAAGAGGGGATCGATCTGTGAAAACAGCTCCGAGATGTACGTTGGTGCTCTGTTGGTATAAACATTGTACATAAGAACCCCCAGAAAATATAATCTTCGCGAGCGCACCGAGAGCCATTTTAGCTCGCGACGATAAGGCGAGACGTGGTCATCCCTACGGAGTCCAAATATAAATCGGATCGCCGTGTTCATAAGCACCTGAAGCTTATTGTTGAGTTCGTCCGACAGACCCGCATACACCAGACAGCAGTAATCCAGGTGTGGTAAAACTAGAGCGGAAACGAGCTTAATCCGATGTGGCTCAGGTAATGCATTTCTATGAAGTTTAAGAGCGTGCAATGAGCGATGAATTTTTTGAGAAATGCAAGAGACCTGGCTCCTCCAATTAAGTCGAGAACTAAAATTTACACCGAGACTACGCATGTCCGAGGCATAGGGAATGGGAACTCCATCAACAACTATCGGTTCGAGTGACAGGCTCTCAATCGATCTGAGGTAGCTATCAGAGCCCAGGATCATGATTTTCGACTTCGCAAGGTTTAGCTTTAGGCTATTATTCTTAGCATAACGTGAAATGGCTTCCACATCCTTAGCCACGAGTGCGAGTCCAAGTGCTAGGTCAGACGGAGAAACACTACGGTAAATTTGAATATCGTCAGCATAAATTAAGTGTTCGGTATACCGCAGTGCGTGACTAATATCATTAATAAATAAGTTAAAGAGCAATGGGCCTAGGACTGAGCCCTGTGGGACGCCGGATGTGGTAGGGAGCCAGTCGGAGCAAGCATTGTCATCCGTGATGATGACCTGTGTTCTGCCCTCGAGGTAATGGAAAAGCAACCTAAGAGCCCCTTCGCTGAGCCCCAGTCTCTTGAGCTTAACCAAAAGAAGCGAATGTGAGATGGTGTCAAACGCCTTGCTCAAGTCGAAGAGGACTAGAATAGTTAATTTTCGGTTGTCAATGGCTCTGTATACATGATTGCAGAGTCTGAGTAGAGCAGTCTGGGTGCTGTACCCAGGTCTGAACCCGGACTGATAAGGGTCTAGCAGATTTTCAGCAAGCACGAATGACATCAACTGCTTGTAGAGAATTGTTTCAAAAAGCTTTGACATTGCAGAGAGATTCGCAACAGGCCGAGTGTCCGAGGCTGAGGAGGGGGTTTTGACCTTCAATAACGGTCTGATAAAGGCGCGCCTCCAGGCTTGCGGGAAATATCCCAGACGCACGGACTCGTTGAAGAGGTGGGCGAAGACAGGGGCTACTATAGGTAAAGCGACTTTTATACAGAACAGCGGGATGAAATCCGGGCCATAAGAAAGAGGAAAGGACTGTGAGGCACTACAGATACGAGCAAATGTGAATGGGGAAATTGGGTGAAAGGAAAAGTTATTAGTAATTGCGGGATTGTGAGCAGGCTCGGTTGAGATAATTGATGTGAAAGCACCAGTATCACAAGGAGCTGAGGCACGGGCGGTGTTAGAAAAGTGGGAGTTCAGGGTGTCCGGATCGAAAAAGTGAAGCGGGGAAGGAAGAGTGTGCTTAACGAGACCGAGGCGCGAGAGAAATCTCCATGTTTTAGTAGAGTCGCGAATGTTCGACAAGGCATTCGAGAGGAAATCATTTTTCGCCCTCCTCAATTCGACAGACAGCGTGCCGCGGAAATCTCTGTATTCGGAGTACCTCAACGGGTTATTGGACCTCTTCGCTCGCTTATACAGTACGCTCCGCATTTTAATTCGCTGTTTGAGCTCATCAGTGAGCCAAGGGGTTGACCGCCCTTTAAAGACGTGTTTCCTGAAGGGCGCATGAACGGAGAGGGCATCACGGAGTGTCACGGTAAGTTTTTCTAATAAAACATCAATGTCACGGGTGGACATGCAATTGGAACTGTAGTCAATATTGTTAAGAGAAGTTGAGGTGGTCACTGTAGATCTGAACGCGTCATCGTTAAAATGTTTGAGGCTCCTCCGCATTAAAGTTACTGGCTCGGCCGGCGGAGCACTGTGTGCATAAAAAATTTCAATGAGGTCATGACCAGCTATGAACGGACTATCAGATTTAAAAAAACGGAGAATCTTATCGGAGTCATCAACAATAAAAAGGTCAAGAAGAGTGTCAGAGCTGGACGTGTGGAAGGTGGCGTCGGACTCGATAATGTGAAAAGCGATGGATCTGATCTCCTCACGCAAATAGCGGGACTCGTAATGATCGCGCAGCAAATTACAATTGAAGTCTCCGGCGAGAACAATGGCGTTATAGCATACAGAAAAACGCGTAAGGACATCAAAGAAGCCGCGGAGCATGAGACCCTTCGGGCGCCTATATACCGAGGCGAAGAGGGGGGGGGGGGGTGCAGATGGAAATCGTAGTTCCAGCAGTAAATATTCGGGCGAGTTAGAAAATTCGCTCGGCGATGAAGCTAGAATCGTTGTTTTTATAGATTTATGGATATAGCAGGCCACGCCACCCCCCTCCTTTCCCTCCCGGTCATTCCTAATTATATAATAATTATCAAGTCTAACGAGCTCATCCCTGATGTAAGAGTGTAACCACGTCTCGACCACGGAAATAACATGGAACGCGCGACTCTGACATAAAGCCCTAACTTGATCAATATGACCCGGGAGCGAGTTCGCATTAAAATGTGCAATCCTGAGTGCATCTTGGTTGTGCACTAGGTCGTCGCGACGGGCCCTGGGCGGACGTTTCGAAAATTTATCAGGTCGCCTTCGGAGTTGATGACGGTGGGAGGTTCGCCGTCCTTGCTTTTGACGAGAACCGAGCCGGACCGAACCCAGACATATTTCAAGGTGCCAGCCCTTGCACATGTTTTGGCATCCATTAGTAATTTGTATCTTTCTGAGGGTAAGAACTCGTTAACATAGATATAGCCGGGGCTAAAAGATTTCGCTTGCACCGCTTCGCGTCTATAATAAAGTCTCTAACGCGCGAATTCTTTAGAGAAACTAATATTGAGTAGCGTAGAGCGGCGGCGGCAGTCCCCGTTGGAGGCACCAAACCAGTAGACGTCGATGGAACTGGAGCGGGTGGGCCCCGATCTCCCACCGCTGGAGCCTTCGAGCGGATGGTGCGAGCAGCAAGTACGTCAGAGGTCAGGTGCCCCACGCCGAGGCTCTCAAAGACCTTCCCGGCAATGATGAGTGGTTCCTCGAGAATAGAGGAAGGTATACCCGCGATGATGAGGTCCGGAAAAACGTCGGCAGTCGGGAGCGAGGCGGGCACGTTGTTTTGTCTCGATGCCAGCACCGCCGCCTCAAGATTATTTAGTCGGTCGCTGAGCTCGCGGACGTCGCGCACGGCGCTGGAGGTGGACTCCCTCTGGTTCTCGGAGGAGGTCTCGAGACGACCCACCCGCGCAGTTAGGTCGGAATGCGAGACCGAGAGACTGGCAATATCACCACGGATGTCGGCTATATCGTCCTGCACCGTTCGAAGAGAGAGCTGGATATCACGCAGGGTCGAGGTGGATAGAGCGAGCTCTGATGCGTGGCCGTCGCATGTTACCGCCACAGCACTAAGTTTTCGCATGATGTCAGCCAGAGAGGGACTCTCGCGTCCGGTCCGCGCCGCGGGAGGCGGTGCGCGTGCTGAAGTCCCCATTAATTCGGCCGACGAATCCAAAGAAACTGGAGAGAACGACCGACGCGAGGTGTTGGGTTCCGTGGGAGACCGCAAAACTACTGTGGAGCGTTGCATCGAGCAGAGGTCGCAGCGAAAGTTAAGCTCACTGCCAGGCTCGGACAGGTCAAAGCTCGAAAGCGACTTGGCGCAAGATAAATGAAACAGATTTCCGCATGAGGCCGTGCACTTAATGAACTTCCCTTTATTTTTAGCGCGAGTCTGACAGAGCTCGCACGTCGCCATGTCCTCGAGACCGTGAGTGAAGATGGTGACGGGTGATTACAAGATGACGCTATAATGAGGCTCCAGAATACTGGCTCAAAGATCGCTCGCGGGTGTCCGTTAAGGAAGCACGAGAGCGAGAATTCCAGTACAAGCGAGAGAACAGTCTTCGGTCTGAATCCCCAGTGTGTGAAAAGCAGCGGGCTGTCAGAGTGCACACACACACCAGCGCGAGGGCGGCGTGACAGTGAGCCGGCTCCCCAAAGCGAGTGAGAGAAATAAGGCTCAACAACAGCAAAGTCCATGAGCCGTTAGGGCCACACGCACACCCACGCGAAATCACGTACGCATACACGGCGACATAAGCAGGTCGTTTGACAACACAAGTTGTCAGAGCGCGCACACACACGAGGAAATACACGCACGCGGCGAAGTAAACAATAACAAGTCTCGCCTAGACACAACACGTCAACCGATCGAGAGCAACCGTCCCGAGATCACACCGACGGGAACACACACGCCCACGCAGCAGCACACCGACCGAAGCTCACACGCACACGCAAAATCATTCGCCAACGGAAAAAGAACAAAGATGCGAATAATTGCACGAGGAAAAACAGAATAAGCACGCCCTCGCGGCCACCCGTCAATAAAAACACCGCGCACACGATGATGCAAAATCCACCCGGGTCGATGCAAGAAATCCTCACTTTTGAGACACGATGTGCAGAGCAGATCTGGAGCACGTCAACTCAGTACAAAGTCTCGAAAGAGAGAGGGAGAGAGAGAGAGAGAGATAGCGCGAAAACAATACACGAGACAACGGAAGAGACTCGAAAATCGGAACAAAGAAAACGTGTAATGGGCGTTGGCGACGTTCGAGATTTTTCCCCCGTTAACGATAACCATCCTTTCTCGCCTTAACCGAACTTAGCCACGAGCCGTATCCTTCGCTTTAACCCCCTCCTTAGCCTTACCCAACGAATGTTCCTTAGCCACCTTAGCCGTATATGCTCGAACTACGCCAATTCCCCAATTAATACGATAATTATGCAATTATAATTAATCAAGAAACCGCGTCTCTCTCTTCCCGACTCTTACGCAATTCACAAATTCAATTCATTACGACAATTAATGCTTAACGATATTCTTGACCCGGTCACACAAAATTCTCCTGACGAATCGATCGGTAATGAAACAATTACTTATTAATACGGTAGCCAGTAATCCGAAATTACGCGACGATACGCTAAAACCCTTAACCAATCATAATTCGATAGCCGGTATTTCTAATTACGCGAGCCGACAATTAAAATCATTAACCGACAATAAGAATTATTCCACGCATACCTTAGCTTAGATTTTACGAAAATAGAAGAACCAAAACTATGACGCAATAACCGAACATTAGACGATAACCGAAATACGCGATAACCGGAAACACGAGGCGCAATAATGAAAAATTTTACGATAGCCGAAGAAATTCATAAAAGAATTAACAAAAATGCGGTGATGAAGCGACGACGAGAGGCGGGGACCTTGCGAAAATTCGAAATAAACGACAAAACGGCGCCATGGCCAAATACGATAAAAGCCTAAATCGCCAGGTCCCCACCTGTACATTCGCGAGAAAAAGAAAAGAACAATTACATTACCGGATACCGTCGTTGTTCCCTTCTCACAGTCCGCTCCTCGAAAAATCACAATGCAATAGAAACTTGTACGCAAAATTTACACCTTAACCGGAAATACGCAAAAAAAGAAAAAATGTAACTCGCAACACGTCGTCACTGCTGACCGCTGAGCACGTAATGATTCATCGATGCGAGTATCAGCTCGTAGGGCCACTGTTTCCCCCACTCCTTAGCGACGCCGCTGAGGCGCTCGGTGGTGTGTCGCCGCTATCTCCCGCCACTGCGCCTGTGGCGGGAAAATTTGACTGCTCTCTCACGGTTAACGTTGATCAAGGTCCGATCGACCACGCGTACATCGTGACGTTTGATCCCCCGGATTCGGTCCTTGGCGCGACTGGGGGCTCCAGAGTCCTGCCCGTGGTGGTGGTGGCCACCAACGCATCCACGCGGACCCCAGGAGCCGGACGACACCGTCACTCGCCAACAATCGCCCAATTCCACGAACCCATCCTGAAGGGGTGCCGGAAATACTCCGGACCACAGTGACGGCCACGATATCCTGGGGTTAATCGAATTACTCGGGGGGAGGGTGGCCAATTCGTATCCCTAAGCCGTTTCTCCAGCTCCACACCCGAGTCTCCCAGGCACCGGCGAACGAGGATGTTGTACGCCGCCTGTCCCAATGACCGAACCTTAACCTGAAAATAATAATCTAAATTCTTCCTCACACCTTGCGGGTGATCAGTCCGCAAAGAGGTCCCTAGCAAACGGTAACCGAGAGACAAAACACGAAAGTCGACAACACCTAGAACGACCCATAGCGACGAGCGCATGTATGGGGCGCTCTGACAAAACGATCTTAAACGAAAGAGATATTTCCTTACATAGTCATGACGACAAGAAAACCAAACCACAATCAAATATTACCTGAAATCGAAACCTTAACCCGGAAATTGACAAAATTATGCTCCATTATTTAACCAAAAGCCTAAAATCCAAACCTGAATCCTTAACCGTAATACAATACCTTAACACTAAATAACGAAAAGACCCAAAAACCGTAACCATAACACATATAACGAAAATTTCGATAACCGGAAGTGACGTGCTCTGACAGCCAGCGACGCGAGAGCGATCATGACGGTCATCTCAGACCTCGCGCGAGCGTAACGTTACTCGCAAGGGTGGCGTGACAGAAAGTTACGTCACAATATATATATATAAGCTATTCCGCCAAATATAGAGACAAAAATCTACAGAGGGGGTCTGAACCTTACCTTCCGTTTCTTGTTCGGAGGAAGTGCTGGGACCTGCCTTGGCTGCATCTAAATATAAAAATAACAATGTTGCTATAATTTTTTCTCCCGCTCACTTATTCATTATACGAGAAGAGCTTATGTATCTTAAACGTAGTGGTAAGTGCTTTGCGCAGTCAATCACTTTTCATATTTTTACAGATTGAAAATATGAAAAATGATTTGCCGCTGCAAGTATGAAATAGCCCTCCTACGCTGTTTCATACTTGCAGCGGTAAAAATGTGAAAAGTGAGTTGCGACGCACTTTCTGTACATAACCTTGCACCATAATTCACTTTTCACATTTGCATTGGTTCAAAGTACCGAGCCCCCATGTAGCATATTTTTTGTACGTATATAGATTTATTTGATTTTCTTACCTTGTGTGTTTCCTCCAGAGGAAGAGCTGGCTCCAGCCTTGGTTGCAGCCTTCATCTGCTTGCTTTTTTTGGCGTGTTTCAATAACGCAGTTGCAAATTTGAGATCTAAACAAAAATAAACAGGATTAATAACGCATTGGTGCAATAAAATATTTTGTAGGTACGTTTTCGGTAAAAGAGTACTTAATATTTGAATGGCACGTGTTAACTCGGAGGTTATGTTCACCGATTAGTGTGTGTTTCACCGAAAATGTATGTTTTTATTCTTAAAAATAGACTATAAGGATTCTAAACTTACCTGTCTTTAATTTTTGTGCATCTTCGGAGCTGAGGAGGAGGGTGTACTCCTCGTTGCTTTCGGCGTCGATGAGGATCACGCTCTCGTACGAAGCCATTTTGGTTTTGGAGGCCATGATGCTTCAGTTCGCAAACCACAGTGATTGCAGTACGAAGTGACGTCAAAAACAGTGACATCATGAGATCTCGAAAGCGCTCCGAAAAGTTACTGCGGCGTATATCGGAACGGCATTCGTGGTGCTCGAAGTACTGTCAGTAATAACGGAAAACGCCCATGGTAATAATAAAAATCAGTAAGTTCATAGTAAAATTCAACAAGCCATTCTTGACTTATCCAAAAGATATTTGTATAAATTTCATTATAATTATATGAAAACTACATTTGGTGAGGATGCGAAGCTCATGTACACTGATACTGATAGTCTCATATATCACAACCCCGTATTTATATGAAATTTTGAAACGTGATGTGCATCATTCCGATACATCAGACTACCCTCCTGACAGTATTTATGGAATGCCATTAGTAAATCAAAAAGTTCCGAAGCTTATGAAGGATGAAAATAATGGCGACGTTATAACTGAATATATAGGCCTCAGACGAAATTGTAGTACAGTATTCCCGGGGTCACACAGTATGTGGGTTGTGTAGAGAGGGCATGCGTTGTCTCGTGATGTTGAAAGATGTACAGGAAATAAAATAAAACCAGAAATATATCGAGTTTACGTGTTCCACTATTGAAAAAAAAGACAAATTAAATATACAAGTCCCAAGCCATAATACAATCAAAGCAAAAGAAACATAATCAAGCCAAAAATATATTCGTTAATCAATCAAAATTTATATAAATATTCGTTCAAAGGAAATAAAAAATTAAAGGGGTTGACATCAGCAAAATTACGAAAATATAGTAGAACATATTTATCAGAGATTATTATTTACTATTTTTTATTTGCGATTTTATATCTGAAGTAGATACTCAAAATGGATAGGAGACGGGAATACTAACACGCGACATTCGTACAAACGAACCAGAACGTTCTGAATGTAGAGCGACGAGAGCTTACCGAAATGCGTGAACAAAAAACGTAGGTGTAAACTGAGTTTCGAGTCGATCGGAGGTATGGGCTTATCGGAACTTTATCCTTACCCGAAAACTTGGAATAATTATTGTTCATTGCGAGGTTGAGCAAGAGTATATCGCTCACGTGAAGATTAATTATTCACGAGGAGTCATCACCTACCAAAAAATATACACGGCTGTATAAGCCATATGCGCATGCGCGAGCGAAGCCGAGATGGCCGCCGCGAGAGCTCTAAGATGATGCAGCATGTCTAACATGTTGAATACTTACACTTAATCGAGCGAGATGTTGTTCCTTTGACGTATCGGTGGTAACTCTTGAGCATCCGTGCTCAATTGGATCTCCCACGCACTCATGTGTTCTCGCGCCGCTCTGCAGTGCAGCGTCGAGAGGGGATTGAGTGCTAGGACTCATCGCGATACCGCGAGATTGCGCAACAGGTATGATAATTACGCGCAACAGTATTACCACGGGATAAGCCGCGAAATCTCAACAGATAACGGCAATACAAATAAAACACACGATAATCAGGTTTAACGTACGATCCGTATCTCCGGGATCCGAATTGCTGGAAAAACCTAAACCTAATTCTTAACTCTAAATTAAAATGTCAACCCATTTTGATACCTGGAAGACGTCGATAGCTGAACTCGGGCCTTCCAGCCTTCCACACCTTCCCGAAACCTTATAACCTAACAGCCGCGGGTATCTAGGGACTCGAGGGTGGAATTCAAGATCGCCCAGTCTCCCAACCCAAAAAACGTAATTCAAAATTAATTTTTAAATTATTCACAGTTAGATTTTCACTATTTTCCCATACTAATAAACAATCATTCGTTAAAGACAAATAAATGACTCAAATTCAAAGTCAAATATTTCCATAAAAATCATTTTCGTTCATCAACGCGATTATGCCCAAAACGAAATAGAACGAACCTAAAAATCCCATAAAAAATAACTCGAACACGATTCTTAATTCGAAAGTCCTCAAACTTGACTTGACCTCGAAACGGGACTCGAATCCCAAAAAAAAATGAACAACTCGAAACACGACGCGATAAATAAATATACTTTATAAGACGTGGGTCGAACACGGAGTTTACGGACGGTTCCGCGAGACGGATTTTATTCAAAACCCACTAGCATTGATAGCTTGAGATCCCTAAAAACGCGTGTATCCAAAAAAAGAAAAGGAATAGTCAGAAATTTTGAGTCTCTACTCATGCAGTACGATGCTTGTGGTCGAATTCGCTGCTCGACGGGGCGCGCAGGTGATCCGCGTCACAAAAGTACACGATAAAAAGTTCGAAAGTAAAAGTGCGAAAGGTGTGAGACAGCCCATTCTAAAAAAATATTCGATTTAATGATTATAAGGACTGTCTATTCAATAATCAAATTATTATAAGAAGTCAGCATATGATTCAAAGTAGAAACCATAACGTGCAAACCGTTAGTTAGTTAGTCTGTAAACCGTTAGTCAGAATAAAGTAGTATTAAGTTGGCAGAATGATAAAAGGATCTTACAGCCTAATTTCACCGATACGGTTCCGTGGGGCTCCAAAGCAGCTTTAGATATTAATAATAATATGTTCATTTAAATGTAAATAAATCAGCAAAGATATTTTTGTAAATAAATGTAACTTTTTATATATATTATTTTATGT
>JABMBV010002625.1:0-11240 GCA_018906735.1 Mesochorus sp. PSUC_FEM 10030011 | reverse complement strand
ATATAAATAATAATAACAATAATAATGACAAGAATAGAGCAGCATAGAATCAATAAGATCGAAGACAGAAAAAAATCACTGACCTGTCACAACAGCAACAAGACCTGTTCTTGTGAGAACTATCGTGAAGAGTGCATGCGGTCGCGCATCAACGCAGTTTATCAAAAGAATTTTGGATCACTTGTATCGTTACTCAGTTCCTTCAAAAAGTTTACGAGACAAACCTCACGTTTTGGAAATATTTAAGTGGGTCTTCCGATGTTTTGTGAGATAAAAAAGAGCCGAGGATAGAACGACAGCCATGGAGATAATAATCGACACGATAGATGGAGAGGAAAAAGGGTTTTTACCCTCTCTCATTCTCTCTCATAATCTGCATCTTCAGATTTATCCATTTTCATCAATATTGAAAAAGACCTGACGGTTCCTTAAATTCCTGCCATACATGCGTCGTTATTGTCGACCCTTTTTCTGTCCCTTTGTGTTTTTTTCCTTACTACATCGTGTTTCCTCTTGAAACTATCTGTCAACCCTTGAACGTGCAGATCATATGCCCTTGTTGGTGGATTATCTCTGTTTTTTGTTTTTTTTTAATCTGTACAATTTCTGCTATCTAAAAAATTTGTACCGAGGATGAATGCCGAGAAAAATCCGCAACCCACACAAAAAAATTCAAGGAATAAATCAACGAAACGCTCAAGAATGTCTGACCTGCGCTAAGGTGTAGGAAACATTGAGCCAATTAAAAACATCCCTTGTGCGATAAATATTTCTACTTGGTATGCGACGCATGACAGCATGGAGGTATCTGCAAAAGTAGTCTTAAGCTCCTCCTCCCTTCTTGATGGCTCCCCATCCACATAATGGTACTTGTGTGCTAGTATAGTTGTTGGAGTTCACATCGTGAAAAAAATGTGTAACGATATACGGTGCGCGAAGAAACGAGAAAAAGAGGAACAAAAAAAGGGATGCATTTATATGTATATTAATCAATAACTAATAACCAAAAGGACATAACTTAACACGATTTAATTGGTAAAATAATATAGACTGCGCCTTTTTATTAGCTGGCAGCCTATATTTATGTATTTGTATTTATAGAAATTTAAGGGTGTCTTCTTATACGGGCATCCAAGACTCGCAGGATCTCAGGCAAGTGCGAAGTTCTCGCATTTCGTGCGCCCTAGCAGGGATGATGAATATAAAGGCAGACCAGGCAGCAGCAGCAGCAGCTAGGGTGGATTCAACCCTCTCGCGTTCTACTCTAAGACCGTTGCTGGTGTGTCCTCTCTCATTCTCTCACACTCCCTATCGTCAAGAAAAAGAAGAAGAAGAAAAAGTCCAGATCAATACTTTTTTATGCGAGTACAGTACGAGTCGGAGTGAGATAGGGTTGCTAATATATATATGTATATATCTTCGTTTCTTTTTCCATATCCCCATCCCTGCTTTCCCCATTTTTTCTCTTCTCTCGGCTACTCTCCACGTGCCGCTCCGTAATCACGAATATCATTAAACTCTCGGCTTCTTTTCCCCGCTACTCAACGAGTGACGGGAAGAGGAAGAGGGGCTGCAGAAGAAGGGGGTTGAGATGGAAAGATTTTCTTCGCTCCACACTCTCTATTTCTCGTGCTCACTTTCTTCTCGTCTCGTTTTCGTTCTGCACCCAGTATTTTGCTCGCACTTAACTCTATACGGTCTGACAAGACCCTCGTTACTGCCGGTCTGCGTCTTACACAGTTTTTTTTCTCTTCCTTTTACCATTTGAATTTTAACAACTTTTCTTTTATAAGAAAGCAATTGGCGTGCAATTAAGAGTATTGAGATTTCTTATAAATCAAATGCGCACGATGGAGAAAAATCTATAAAAGGGTGTCTGTTCGCGGATGGATCAAATTTCATATTAATTAATTGTTCGAATTATATCTCCCATGGCAGATAAATTTATATTAATGAACGTCATTGTTAAATAATTAGTAGAGGAACGAAGAAAATATTATACTCGAGGGTTGGAGCACTCACCATCCGCTTTCGTGATAGAAAATGAACTTGGGTCCTTCCGAGCTATATCAACAAGCCCAAAAATTCCGAAACGGTAAAATTGTCCCAAGAAGGTATAAGCGCATGACTAATGTACAAAACCGAAACTGGAGCAGAAACTCTGGCCTTACGTGTCCCGCTCGCTTTTGACTGTAAAATTTACATTGTTTTGTGATTTACAAGAGGGTGTGCGGAACGATCGAGAGAAGGAAAAAAACGTTGGGTATGGTTACGACACAAACCTGCAAAAATTCTCTCAACGCGGATAGTATAAATGGAGCAACTGTATACACAGGCATATCTTTCTGTGAACACGTGTATATTATGCAAGGCCGCCTCTATGAAGCCTCTCTATATACGTAGTCTTAGGTATATAGACCTCGTCATAAATCTGCGAGTCAGGTAAAACTGGAGCAACATTTTTCAATGGCTTATTTACAGCAGCCTGAATTGCCAGGAATTGTATTGTATATATATGTATATTCAAAGTACGAGGTTGACACGCAGAAAACAACGAAAGCCTGCCTCGGGCGCATCTTTAAACGCATGGGGGTGCGATAAACATTTCGAGTATCCCGGACAAGAACATCCCCTTCTTTCCATCCCTTTTTTTCTTTTTCTTAACTATATCTCCTTGTGTCTCGCTCTTTCTACATGTTTTCCCGTTCACCCTCACCCTCTTTTTCAAACTGGATACGTATACAGCTCTGCCGCGTATACCTTCTTTTTCTTCATTTCTTCTTCTTCCCCTTTTACCCACGACCGAGCTAAAACTTTTTCGGACCAAGTTCGCGCCCTGGTTCTTCTCATTTCTATCCTTCTCTCCTCCCGCGCGTTCTCTCTATTTGAATACACGTTTCTCTCTTTCCATTTCTCCCTCTTTCTTGCTCGTACAACGAAAGTTACATAAAGATTTCGCGAGATTACGTCGAGCCTGATTTATTCTCGAGGTTTATTACTTCGGCAAAAAAAAACTCCTCTCGTTGCGAACCCGACGAACTCAAACGAAGGACCCAACTCCGTCCGAAACCCTCGTGCACGCTTCACCCGTTTTAAGAGTCTCGATGCCGTGATTTTCTTTTTCGTACCACCTCGTGCCTTAGGATCCACTGGGATTTACATAGTTGAACTCAAAAAATAACGTTACACAGAACAGCAGGGAAAAGAAAATTAATTCGATAAATTTAAATTTATTTTGTTTGAACCGAGGGAAAGTTATGTTTGTATTGAACCAAATTTCGTGAGACAACGTTTGATAACTTGAATTAAAAATTGATGCAATTTACATAACTGCTCATTTTTATTTGAATAAAGTGTTCGTATACATATATATAGAAACTTAGATTCACTTCCGAGAACTTGAACTATATATACGTATGCCATTACATAAATATTATTCTTCAACTCGAGTGAGCATCTTGGGGCTGTCTCGAACCACCCTCTATGCTCCTTTATTCCTGCGGTATTGTCAAGATCCTTTGCGGATATATCGAAAACCCGCAGCAAGAAATTGGCGGGATATCTCAAATCCTTGGTGAGGCTCCTCTCAGCTCGTGTGCGGCTTTCGTGCATCTGCTCAGCATTCGCGCATACCCCCACTCTTATATTTAACTCCCTACTTTTTTCGAAGGCCTATATATCCTTCTCCCTTTCATTTGCCGCTTTTCTCAAACATAAAGAAACGAATATAGGCCGTCAACCGGATCATATGTATTTCGATTCTCGTTTAAATTTTACCAATGTGCACGTCCGACAGATTTTACGTGAAGAGAGCAAAACATACATATACTGTATACGGATATTCATAGATATAAATGCATATATGCTTTTGAACGTCACGAACTTCACGAAAGACTCGTCGCTTTTCCTCTCGCATTCGCCTTGCATCAGTCGTATTAATTTTCCATCATCATACCTGATGCGATCCCAACATTGTCGAATTTTTACTGTCGGCATTTAGCACAGTCATATAGAGATACTGGAAATTCTCATGACACAGCCCTTCTTCGATTTTGTCATGGGAATAGAAAAAGAAAAATCAGTTATATTGACAAAAGTTAATGATTGATGATATAAGCCATGTAAATTTCCTTAAATATTAAAATTATTTGCGTTATTCAATAAAATAATTAAATAAATGTTGTTTATATTCGTTTTCAATTATAAGAATAATATCGGTTGCATGAAAATCAATATACAAATATTACAAATGATTTATTTGTTTATTCATTGTGAATAATTTTATTTAAACATTATTCATTTAAATATTTACAACTGCCTAATTGAATTCTTCAATTATTCGACATAGAAATTTAATTGTCTCATCTTTCACATACGTTTGTCTCATTTTATTAAACAAAAAAATTATGATAATCGTAACGCAAATATTTTTTCCTTCCAATGAATTGAATCGGAAAATCCGTAAAACGAGGAGCTGTCTTCCATAGTGATGGGGGTAGAGTGTCCTGGCGGAGGTTTCGCCTTCAACATTACGTCCGCTCGAGTCGGCCAGCGGATCTATATATATAGCTTTCTTTACGTGCATCTTCTCGTCCCGACAAATGGTTAGTGAAAGACGTGGCAACCCAGAAAAAAAAGATTTCTTCCTCCGGGGTTGGCTCCTGGACTCTCTGGCTACCAGAGAGGGAGGAAGAAAATTGAGAAAAAAAATGAGGGTCCGACAGGTAGTGAAGATTGTGTAAGTATATGATGAACGAAACGGGTATATCATACACGTTCTGTGTGTGCATGCACGCGGATGAAAAGAGCGGAAAATTTTCTTGTCTCGCATCATTCTAGTTTATTAGAAATCACCGTTGCAGAAAATCTGCGAGCTTGTATATGTAGACAACGTGTTATTCTTTTGAATGCTTTTGATGCCTAAGTTTGAAACACAAGAGATGCTTCTTTACTCCTTCTTTCTTTGCATACTTTTTTTATTCTCGCTCACCAAAAATATTCAAGTTAAGCGGCCATATTTTTTGAACTCTTAACCCAGATATTTCGTGACATTAAATCGTTTCAAGAAAAATCTATTTTCTAGAATGTCGCTTATTTTAATCGAAGGACTTTTGAACTTTTGACTTACAACATTTTTGAATAAAAATATTTATTTCTATTTTTTTGTAATTATTTTCTAACTATTGTGTAATCTTTTTATAATCATTGTCGTGGTTACGAAAGTTATAATTATTTTTTTCGTTATTTTGAAATGAATCCAAAAATATTTACTCCGAAGTTGCTTCACTATTCATCCGAGTCTCTAAGAGTTTCTTTGTCCGATGCATATACACAAAAAGAATAGGAGCATCTGCAGAGTCTAAGGATAAATTCCATAGACCTTGCAGCTTTCTTAAGGCCTCTCATACAATTTTCGCGAGAGCAACATCTACTCTACTGATCGAAGTCTGTGAAAAAAAAAACGAAGCGAGTATGCGGTCCATGAACTCTAAGATGATATGACAAAATGTACTAGCGCATCGGTACAGTATATAATGAGTGACCATAATATCAGATGATTAGAGAGCAGAAAAAATGCACGAATGACCGCATGATGAGGATTCGCTTGATCTCCACTTATATATATAACTCTCGGAGAGTGGCTTTAGAGAGAGGTTAATCCTTTGATTGGTGCTTTTGAAAAGGCAAATTTTACTACCTGACTATCCGACTCAGCAACATGACTGACTGACCGAATAACCAGTGGCCACCTATATCGTTCTATGTTTATATATATATGGCTTTCTCTCTTTTCACTCCTTTAGCCTCGAACAGGTCTTCGTCGAGAGTCAGGCAGACATTAAAGGAAAATCACTTATTATCCTTCCGCAGCAAGGGTTTTTCGGCGCTACTAAACAACCATCAACACAGACAGCTTCCCTCGACTCGTCTCCTCTTTTATTTTCCGAGGAAATGACCGTCGATTCATAATTGCAGGGTGGTGCAGAAACCTGCTTCAATTTTTCGACAAAATACACCCTTTATTGGCTTCCCCTTTTAGACCCTTTTTTAATCATCACATTGTCTCTCATTCGTTTCCGAATGGACCAGAAATATTATAATTTGATCAACCCTCTTTGGTGGTCTTTGCAAAGAAGCTGCTGCTCTATCAGCTGCATAAGAAAGAATATATATAACTGAAAGTAGTCAATAAATGTTTCTAATTGTGATTGACAACTGATTTCGATGAATCATGGCTATACGAATACAATTTACTTGCACGTGTAGAATGTAACCAAATTGTACTTGGTTACACATAACTTACTGTTTATCGATTTTTTTTTTCAATTTTCATAAAGAGGAGAACCAACAGACGAGATTTTTTTATTTTGCTCTATTTTTTTCGAGCAAAGACGTGTATGATATCGAAATAAATCCCGCCCTCGAAGGATTTTTCGCCACGGATCGTGAATTCTCATTGAGGATCCGTGACCGCGATTATCCATGCGTGCGTTCTTACCTCAATGTGCAACGTGTGAGATGCCCCGTGAATCAAAAAGATTCTGAGACGCGAGGATCCGGCCACGAGCCACAATGATCGCCCAGGGGGTAAAAGAGGCATGTAACCGTCACAGGAAAGTGAAGAAGAAGAAAGAGAAGGAAGAATAAGAAAGAAAAAAAAAAGTGTCTAGACGCACACGCGCACTCTTTATTTATTTTTTCTGGTGTGTGTCACGCGCGTCGATCATTTCGACCTGCCACCGACACCCGCACGCAAGACACTTTTCTCCATTTTTTTTTTTTTATTTCCCTCCTTCGAAAAACCGCCGAATCCTTCGATTAACGATTCACCGCCAAGTTAGCAGCTGTCCATATGTAGCTATAAGATCACGTCATACATGCACGCATATATATCCACGTGTTATCCTAACCTATACATACACATATTTTATATATATTGTCAGGGATGAGAGGCAAAAGACGGTCTATATATGACCCTCTCGAATTTTAACGCGTCACGTGAAAATGCATGCAGAAAAGAGGGGTTCCGCAGGATGATCCAGGAAAAAGATCGATTCGAGGACTTTTTCAAGTATCGTTCCACTTCGATTTTCTATTGAAACGGAAATGGAAATAACAAAAATGATCGATAGAAAAAAAAGTATGTTAACCGTACACATTTATAACACTCGTTCTTACGAAAAAAAGCGAAGAGGCTTCAAGTCAAGAGTTCAAATATATTCTATTCGCAATAAGATCATTGAATAAAATTGAAACAAATTAACATTGAAAAAAATTATTTACCACATAAATTACAGTTAAAATTGTAACGGTAAAATATTTATAAAAAATATTTTCTATACGTTTCGAACTAAATATATTTTCTATTGCCCGATGTATATAGTATAGTTAAGCAAGAGGTTTTCGGGTTAATGAGAAATTCCCCTCTCACATATCTTTCGCACTCATCAATATATCTTCTGCATTCGTATATGCGCAAGTGCAAAAGGTTAGAAAGAGTGACTAGGCGCGATTTCTTTTCTTTTACCGACTTTCGGCGAGTCGCTTCCAAAGAAACGTTCGCGCGAAGCTCCCGCCTCTCGTAATTCACAAAACGCCTAATAATCGCGCTTCAACTGTAGGAAACAACATTAATCTCGAGGAGAAATATTAGACATTATAGACGGCCGTGTCGATGGGGTGAGAACTGCGCGAGAGGGTAAGAGGGCCGAATACATGAGAGAAAGAAAATATAATAAGGCTCGCGCGGGTGTTGATCATCCCTTAACGGAACGATGTGATGGGCCAGCACAAGCCCTCAGATCTTTGCTTGATTTCTGGATTCTCTGCGGGACGTCCACACGATTTTTCTGCGCATCTCGTTCGCCTTAACGATCGACATTTTACCATCGGTGTTATAACTTGCGCCAGTAAAATCCCAGAAAAGCTACCGGGCGGTCATCACCAGGAACACGAGAGATGAGTCTTGATCACGGGGTGGTCCACTCTACTCGTTCGCACCGCTTGTTTTTTTTTTTTTTTTCACTATGAACCTTTTTTCTATTCGAAAAATCATTGACCATCACACACGTTCCATAATGATCTTTCGCTGGACGAGCTGACGAATATTTACAACACCCGTGTGCTCCAGTAGCCTCCATTTTTTTCTTTTTCATCATTCTTTTCGAATCGTCTTTCACCTTAGTCACGTGGTTGGTCAATAATTCTCAGCATTGTCTATATGATATTCACGAGCCTATGGTGGAGTATCGATATACTTCGAGATTTTGTTTTTAATTTATATAACTTCGCCGGCAACTTTGACTGAGAGAAGGGCGAGAGAAATGGTAAAAGAACACAAGGTATATCAGAAACGCAAGGCGATGATGATTTGGCACGAGCGGCATGAGAAAGATAAATGGAAAATTAGCAATTGCAGGTGGTCAAAGTGAAATTTCAAATCTTTGGAGAAAACGTCTGTTCGGAATTTCATAGCGGCAGATGCCTTTGAACAGTATTCTGCGTTTTGTGATCAATATAGAGTTTGAATGATAGAAAAAAAAAATAGAAAATTACGCACGAGGTGTCTATATCCAATTGGAAAATTTCAAGACGACAGTTGGCTCGTGTAAGGCCATCTTTTTAATCAACACATTGATATATGCTGTCTATTTATAAAATAGAATGGAAGAAGATTGTTAATGTCGACTAAAAATTCATACTGCCATTAAAAAGAAAAAAAAACAGAGTTAAGATCGCATTTTTTTTCCAAATCTGATGTCAAAACCTTATTCAAAAAGTTCAACACGTATATAATATATCGATGTTTATCCTCTCCAAATTCCTCACACAGTTTTCATCTCCCAAATGTAAAATCGAAGCTCATTGATGCACCAATTTCCTGGAAGCAAACACTCTAGCTGGGACAGGTGAGTTATCCTTCTATCGACCACCAAGCGAACACACAGTATATACGTAAACATATAAAGAAAGAGAAAGAAAAAGATATTGGAAATATCGTATATATAAAGCGATGTGCCGGGTGCGTTGCGCAAAGCCTTTTTCAAAAAGGCACAAAAGTTTCAATATATCAAGTGCAGCGAGTTTTTCTTTCGTTCTCATAAGATCCTGCGCGCAACCCAACCGAACGAAAGGACACTGAAAAATAGCAAGAAGAAGAGAGAAACTATGGAGTCGTCGTGCGGGATACGAGTGCACACTACGGGGGTGGCTAACAATGACAACCTTCCTATCCGGACGCATAGCATGCATGATACACTCCTCGATTTTTTGTCCCCCGCCCTCTTGGTTCTTCGAATACCACATATTTTTTGCCGATACAAATGATGCACGAGAACGGCATTATATATAGAAAAAAAAACTGAGCGATTTATATATCTACACATATACCTGCTTCAGTGATGATGCTGAACTACCCCCAGGCACGGAATTCATGATACGATCCGTCGACACAATTTTTATCTCCCAGATATATCAATGCATCCCAATCATCGATAAATCCATGAAAATAACTTCTTTATAATTTGCTAATTGCATTTGCTATTGTTTGAGACATTCGTTAAGTTAATATAGGGTGTAAAAGGATTGCTCTCCTTGAATGGCATCGCTCACAATATATAATATATATATATGCTAGAGTAATGTGTGAACGCTTCATATTTTCTTCTTAATCCTGTAAAGATAAACGTCAACGAAAGGACTTAAATCTCAAATTATATGTATGAATGAATGAAAATTCTTAAAAAGAAAAAGGACAATCAACCGGGAAGTTTTCGAGTCAAAAGTTCTCATTCACCATTTTTTCCAATCCCTGACTTGGCCGAGAAGGGCGGGGGTTTATATTGGAAGAAAAAAAAATGTCGCAACCCTCACATTCCAAGGTCGGGTCATAAAAATGTTACGATCGAATAGAATGATATAGAGCTCTTTTGGTACGAAACGCAGGAGGAATAGAGAAAGAGTGAGAAGGTGCTTGGAAAGAGCACTGTCAACCTCGCGTTATAATCGAAGATTAATCGCCGCCCGAAAGATGTGGGTGCGAGTTCGGCAAAGTGGCAAAGGGGCATCATCAGAAGCTAAAAAAAAACGAGCGCGAAGAGTGTGGAGAAAAAAAAGCGGAGCAAACTCAAAAGGGAAACTCTGTCGGCAGGTTAGGCAGGTCCCCAGAAATCTCTTTCTTTTTCTCCGTTTTCCATTTCCCTTTGTCGTGCGTGACAATTACTCAGAGATTAGAGACAGAATTTGCGATGGGGTGTCTCTCTTTTTCCCTCTTACTCGCTTGCTCTCCATCCCTCTCTCACACTCTCTGTTTCCCTCTATCCTGAGGAAACTTCTCCTCTTTCTCATATACTTGATCTTCGCGTTTACGAGAATCACCGACGTGAAGTCGACACAGACGACTCGTGTCGTCTCTATTCAGAGAGTAGAGTCTCGCCGATGAAATATAGTCGTCTTAGCGCGAATGAGTGTCGTGCAGGTATTATAAGCTTCTTCATTCTTCATCTACTTTTTTTTTTTCGTTATTCGCTTCACGTGGGTGTATTTTTCAATGGAATATAAAACACGAAGCTCTCTAAAGAAATGACGCTACATGTGACTTAAAAAACAAATCTTTTTTAGTGATCTCGTGTTTGTCTTTTTTGAATCACACTCAGAAGCTTCTATTGCAAAAAGTGTGATAAAGCCTTTTAATTTTCGACTTATTTTCTAAATAAACGTTGCACATATTTTTTTTTATCACTGCGTAAGAAAAAACAAGAGCAAGCAAAAGATCAATGAAAAATTGCATGCTCCAGGTTGACTCAACATGTTAAAAAGCCTTCTGCGGATATGCACGTGAACTTTAAGAGAGAAAGCCTTCCGATACACTCGTCGAGACGAAAAAGAAACTGCAGTAAAACACACGTTGGTCAATGACGAAAACCATACGCTTCCAGAGTGATTTTTAGAACAGCGAAATGGGGCACCGGCCCGGGGACCCAAATTTTCGTCACGTCTACATCCACATGGCGAGAAAAAGGATATTCAGAAAAATTTAAACTCACTTGTTCGGGCTACGGATATGCCTTAGAGGAAGAACAACTAAGTCCCTGTTACATCCTGTTGTTTTTGAAAAAATTGAGTAGGGAATAGGTTAAAATAAACGGCGTCGTTATAAGCTTATTTCAGAGAAAAAATATGAAATAATCAACACACTTTCTTTTATTAAAGTATTGGCAAAAAATAATTATAAATAATAT
>JABMBV010002614.1:0-11240 GCA_018906735.1 Mesochorus sp. PSUC_FEM 10030011 | reverse complement strand
ATTACAAATAAAAATTAGTATCGTCATCATTTGGAAAATTACCATAATCTTTCTAATTTTTTTTTTTCAGTTGTGTTTAATTAAAATTATTTATTTGTAACGTAAAAGATATCAATAATATATTTGGTGTATATTTTCTTATTATATTTTCATACATTGTTTAAAACAATGACTTTTCAAAAGGACGTCAATCGTGAGAACAAGAATTACTTTATTTACGAAACCTATAACTTAAATGTCATACTATATTACATTAAATTATTATTTTTGTAACTATATATTGAAACTGTGTTTACTGGATGGTTTTTTTCATGAATCAAAATTTCCTGATAATAAATTTTAAAAAAGTCTCATTGGAAAAGGCTCTCGGAATCTTTATTCAGAGTTTTTGAATGGACAAGCTCTTAGCTGGTAAGCACGTGTACACCTTTGAAAACCTACGTGTGTATATACGAAGATATTTACTGGCACGTGCATGTGAAGAGTGAGAGAGAGAGAGAGAGAGAGAGAGAGAGATCTGTCAAAGGAGGGCTTGAAAATGGGATGAAAGGGAAGGGTGAGTGGGGCTGATAGCAAACGTGGAGAAGGGTGGGAGGAGGGAGGAAGAGATGGTGAACGGAGGAACGGATTGATTAATAGGGGGTACATCTGTTACCGGTGGGTGGGCAAGGGGAGTTATAGTCGAGAGTCAAGCGAGAGGGAGAGAGAAAGAGAGAGAGAGAGAGAGAGAGAGAGAGAGAGAGAGGTTGATGGCAATAGTCCGTTCATCTCGACTGAGGGCCACAGAACTACCGTTGGATTGGAGGTATGTATGTATACACAGAGAGAGAGAGAGAGATAGCTATATAGAGATGAACTATATAGAGACGGAAAGGGCAAGGGATGGCCCTCGTGCAGTTAGCATTAATCACTGCAACACGCCGTGGCCTGAGAGCGTCCGTAGCCTGACTGCCAGGTTTCCTGGCCCGATAGGTATAATGCTCCCCGAGTATACGCGGCCAATGACCAATCGGTGGTACAACGTTGGTCAGCTGGATCCATGAGCATAAACCGAGATAGAGAGGGTGCAACGCACTAGAACCCAGCATTGCATCCCCCGTTGCGTTATCACTCGGTTTCTCGGCTTCCTCCCTTAACTATGCGTATGTTCTCGGCCAAAGTTCTCACGTTCGCCACATTCAACATATATACACACACACACATAGAGAAGGCACAGAATCTCGATTGAAATCCGTCTCGCTTGGTCATGATTTCCACGAGATCAAGATTCCACGAGAAACGGAACGACGTTGAAGTGGGAGGGCTCTCTACGTTGAAGCTGATGACAGTTTAAACTGTCCTGTAGATCGCTCGACACAGGACCCACGATTGCAGGGTTGGCTGGAAAGCCATTGACATTGCTGGAACGTCTTTTGTTGAATTCTACAAGTTCCTATAATCTAAGGGTTTACTAAAATCTTAAGATGTTCCGAAAACCAAAAGTTTCTTAAAGTCCAAAGGTTTTTTTAGAATCCTAAAATTTCTTAAAATCTTAAGATTTCCTAAAATCCAAAACTTTCCTAGAATTCTAAAATTCTCTGAAATAATGCTGAAAGCATCCTGGAACTTATATCCGGAAATCATTGTTGAATTTGGATGTAAGCTTCAAGCTTGATCAAGCTAAGAAGTGCCATTGAGAGTCAATAAGTTCGGAATATACAAGAGCTATAAATTGTCTATGAGCGTCTGGCAGTATACATACCTAGGATAATCCATAACTTCAAGTTCGAGACGCTTCAAAGACTGCTCGGGGTTTCGTAGTTATAATACGAGTTAGACTAACTGCCGTAAGTAAGAGCGGTTATGGATGAAGGATTGTAGGATTGATGGAAATATATATGGAGGAGGTTTGTATAGATATAAATGGAATTTGGAAATGGGGATAAGCAAACGCGACTATCCTGCAAAGACCATCAACGTCATGAAGGTATAAACCCTCCATGGTTGAATCAATTCATGCGAAACGTACAGCACATACAGATCTTTCCATTCATTCCTTGTGCACAATATATATTAAATGTCATACAGAGGAGAGGAATTTACCTCGTACATCTATCTGATTACCTAAATTGAAAGTCTCTTCCGAATTACCGGTAAATATGCCATCAGTTTCGTCTCGATATTTCTATAGCAGCGTATATGCATGTCTGCCAAAAGCTAATTGGCTTCAGTCAGATCTTCGTAATAGCGTGGCAACATAATGGCTGAATTAGCAAATGCAACACAAGATTTAATTCCTGTAATTAGATGCGGGTACTGGATATAACAGATAATTAAATATGTACTAGATTATAAAGATTATAAATCCTATAAATCCTTGCAACATTCCCAGAGAACTTTTTTTTAAAAATATTCGTTTACTTAACTGATGGTCCTATAAGAAAGCACGGAACATATGAATCGATAATCCTTTGTTTCACAATGATAAACTACACCAGGGCATAAACGGTGACGTGAAAGTTCAACGACGTAGAACCGCAGAGACTTCGCGGGTATGCGAACATTTCCCATAGACGAAACCTATGTGTATACACGTGTACACCCTATTTGGAAGGTATAACTAAGCTCTTTCAGGGCCTACAAAGACGACGTTCCGCAGGACCAAGGATATGTTGTAGTTGGGGAAACGTGCTAAAAGCGCCCTCGCAAGGTTTCTCAAATGTGTGCGTGGATTTGGTACACATTAGAGAAATGCCAGCAGGGCACACAGATATATATCCCGAGAGGACTGAGGCAGTACAATACGAAATGTGCCCCTAAAACGCATATTGGAGTGGGAGTAGACCATTGTGCGTACAGTGAACTAGTTCTCATCCGGCTTTGATGATACACGCCGTATAGGAGCAAGCGCTATAACTGCTGAGAATGAGTGTCTACATACACATATGTGTGCAGACACACACATATCTGAGCGCTTATACGTTTGTACGTTAGGACCTTTAGTAGGACCCGTTTCGGGGGTAATGACGTGGCGTTTACATCGGTTTCAGACGAAAATTACCCCAATTAGCCTCCAGGAAGCAAAATGCCTTTAACACACGCCAGAGGGCCAACAACCGTTGGGGTCGCCCAAGACTTCCACCTCGGCTGTGGTTTATGCTCTTTTGGTTGCTGATGCAATATGTACGTGTGGGGGTCTGTGTGTGTGTGTGAGTACATGTCGTTCTGGTTTTCATGGCTCTCAACCAAAATCGTGGATGAGGAATGCCTGCAACGACGCGCTATTATATCGCGAACGTTGAAACCCGAGGGTGCGGGCACAGAATTGATCAACAACGTCAATGACAGCCATGGATATTCGGCTGCTTTGTTGATGGACTTTCACACGAGGATTTCAGCATTTTATGGATTTAGTATGTATCGATTGCTACCAAAATAAAAGAACACAAACTTACCTTGTCCAGTACTTGCGAAAATATCAATCGTGGCTACGACCACACACTTTCTTTCCATTTAAAGGGAAAAACACCCCCCGATTTTATTCCAACTTATATATAATTCACATTATATACATACCGTATACTAATCGCATGCTTTCTGAAATAAGTTTGACGTGCCTGCTGCGCGATGGTTCTCGACTCCTCGACGCTACACTAAAGCCCCCACTCGCTGCGTCTCTCTCTCATTTTACGTCGTTTCGTGATTCCGCCATGCTTCTAGGCTTCCAAAGTTTCTCAATTAAAAATTTTCACGGAGTCTGAGAGGTCTGTATATACGTATATATATAAAGGAGGGGGGTAAACCCGAGGCTCGCGAATGGGAACGAGCACACGGCGAGTTTCGTTAACCCTCGGTCCTTTATATACAGAAAGTCCAGAATCGCTGGCAGTGTAGTCCAAGTTGAAAATGGTTCAAGAAGTGTGCTAAGGGTGGCGCGCTCGTCGAACCTCTATACTCGTCGCTGGAAACTGGGTCACAGGACAGCTCCCTCTCAAAATCGCACCCTCCCACTTCCTCTGCCAAAACTCTCGTTCGCCGCCATATACTGACGCCCGAAAGGGTCCGAAATTTTTAACGAATTTAACTTTATATCCTCGATTTTCTTCCGCGCGATATAGAACCCGCGATCAAGCGTGGAATGAGGAGAAAACTATTTTCTTTAACCTTTTTGAAACAGCTGAAGGAGTGGAACATATTATAATCGTCAAATAAAAATAAAAATCAGCCGCTGGCACTCCCTTAATATACCGATCTCGACGACATCGACTCCAGTTGTGTAATTTAATTGCACATAGATTATTATTAGAAAGAGAACGGATTTTTAAGAGTCGTGTAATTATCGTATCAAGCTCAAGGGCCAAGTTATATTACGCAGTTGCGTAACTCCCTCTTTCGATTAATAAAAAATGAGAAGAGGGGCGAGTATTAAATGTCTGCAAGCGTCATAAATTCGACCCCACGCCATCGTACTTTTCTTCCCTCAAGCTTTTTCTACCTTTCTTCCACTTCTTTCCCAGTCAACTTTTTTTATTTTCTCCCTCTCTTTCCTCTGTCCCCAAGTGCTTAAATTTTTCCTCAGAATTCGTGATCTTCTTAAATAATTTATTCACGATACGCAGCGACTTACTGCAAACGTAATCCTTCACGAGAATTAACCATCGTCAATGAAAGAAGTAACAAAAAAAAAGTAGCCAAAGAAGAATGTACGACAAATACATTATTGTTCCAGTAACAATGTGTCGTTGAAAAAATATTACACAGAGCCATGCACAAGAACTGCGGACAAATTTCTGGGCATCCGTTAAGAAATCCGAGGGATGACGAGAAGAGTTGAGCCCGAGATGAAGAAAAATATTCTTTTTATCAATTGCTACGATTGAATTATCCCAACTTTATAGAAAATAAGAAAAAAAAACTATCAAAAACCTGGATTCAGTCAAGTATTAGAAGAAAACAAAATTAAAGAAACATAGACAAAAAAATGAATTAAAAGAAAATCAAAACATCAACCAGAACAAATTTGAGGCTAAAGAATACAAGTTTACAAAAATGTGTCAACCCTGAAAAATAAAAAAAAAATCCAGAAAAAATAGCGTCAAAGTATGCTTCCAGAGAAACAAAAGAGAAGAAAAAGTCAACGCAGTTTCTTGAAACCGTGATCTCTGGACATCTCGTGCGTTTCCTGTGTTTACTTTTTCGCTTTCGCAAACCGAGGCTCGTTTCCACGTTTCTCAAGTGCCTATGCGCGTGCGTCTAAGAGGATGAGCTGTCTGCATCAGCCCCATACGCGGATGGCACAGTGGCAGCCTGCTGACAACTCTCATCAGGCGCACTCCGCACATACTCACGAGGGACTCGATGTTTCATTGGGTTTTCGTTTTATGGGTTTATATATAGGGGATAGTGGGTCTGCGAGTTTTCAGATAGCACCAAGCACTCGGTGATCATCCATCGTCGTCGAGACGATCTTCCTGGTACTGCGAGCAATAGCTGATAGCGCTCATTTTTAGGCTGCGAATAAATAGCCGGAAAGTTCTGGGTATCCTCGCGATCAAGGCATATGCTTTCACTCACTTCAAACATTTTTCCCTCCTCAATTATATTATTGTTCACATTAACCTCATTATCACAAAGTTTAATTTAATATATTTTTTTTTCAAAGCACAAAGAATCCACCAAATTATTAAATACTCGACTGTCGACAGGCAGCTCTATTCCAATGTCTTCTCTTTTATTCTCCACTTTCTTCAGCTCGTTGTCGAGTCATCTCAACCCTCGAAGATTGTTGATATTTCGAGTCTACGTAAGACGAGACCTTGTGTAGAGTGCAGGATTTATGTATCAGCCTCTTAAAATATTACTGAAGTGTACGGTTACAAATTTCTTTCCAAGTCCATGCGGTTAGCGGGGGAAAAAAAAAGGGAGGAAGTGAAATGGAGGGTGAGAATATTTGGGGATAGAAAAGAAAAGATGGTGACAAGTTGAGTCGTGGGTACGGAAGTGCACGTTGTAACTTTTGTTGTTATGAGAGTTTTCCGAAGGCCTTAAATAAGCAAGCACCGAGTTGTGCATCTAGTGAAGTTCATATCGGTGCGTTCAAACATGCTTGTATATTTGTCTTATTAAAAACTGTCTGCCCCAAGTGAAAACAATTTTTTCCAATGCACCAACATTATAATTATCATTAATAAACATTAGAACCAACGTAAACATTTGAAATTTCGTGGATTCTTTTAATAGAATTCTTTCAAGAGCATGGCGATGATTAACCACCCCTTTAAACAGCGCCATGGCAGTCAGAACGGGAAGCATCGCAACTTAATATCGATCGGGTAATTCTCGAGCAGGTATGGCAGAGTATATACATACAAAGAGAATGGGGTAGAAAGAGAGAGAGAGAGAGAGAGAGAGAGTTCCCCGCACCTCTTCAATCTCAACCTCTCCCCGTTTCCATCGTCTTTCCTTTCCCCCTCGAACCCTTCAACCTTATCATGCTTCTCTCTCTCTCCTTCTCTATCTCACGCTTATCCTTCGTTCGCAACCCCACGCTCGCTCAAGGTTCCCTTTTCTCTTCCCGGTACCACCCCCCGATCGCCCCTCGGTCGTCACTATTCTCGACCAACGACCATCCGCGAGTGCAACGCGGTAGCTCACTTTCGAACTCTCGGCGACTGCCCCCTCGCGGCATTTGCCCAGGGGTTGGCTCGCGCGAGTAACAAAGAGAGGGTGCATTGCGAGTGCAACAGAAAGAGGGAGGGAGATGGAGAGCGTGAGATAAGGAAGATACAGTCAGTCGCAATCGATATGGCATCCTCTACTTATCTCCATCCCAGGTTCACTTACCCCAAGACGTGCGGACTCGACCGACCGACCCATCAGTACTTCGAGTCGAATCTGCCCCACGGAGTATCGCTAGTGGCTTTGGTTTTCGATATCTTCGAATTGAATGTTGGGAGGCATTTTGGTTCAGTAGGTTTGGGTGAAGCCCCAAAACAACTCGTGTTTTTCACCGCAAACCACATGAATTGATACGTCACACGAGTGGGCTGATGTAGGGCATTTTAAGGGATCTCAAACCACAGTTTTTTTTCTTTCGTGATACTCGTGGCCAATGACCATAATATTCAGAATAGGGATCTTCATCAGATTTGTAGAAACTCTTTAAGTGCTCTGAAGGTAAATGGCACAAATACCACGTGACTGAGGAATGGATAACAGATGTAATATCTCAATCATAATTTTTATTAAATTTTTTGAATTTTCAAATAGCCTCATATGTAGATCAATATTGGAATTTTATTTTAATGATAAATTTCCCAATTTAAGTATGACCAAATGTGTAATACAGGAATGTAAGGAGAATTCATTGCCATTCATTGGCCTTTGTTATCTTTTGATGAAGAAAGATCATGATGTAGAGTTACACAAGACCGAGAGATGTATAATACACGAATGATGAGTCAAAGTCCCATATCTCATATCAACAAAATAGTAACGAGACTCCTTCGTCTTCCTTGATCGAGTACACGTTCGTCATAATGGCCGACAACACGAAATGACGTTCTGCTATCAGTAAGAGTGAGAGAGAGAGAGAGAGAGAGAGCTCTTGTGGTTCCCTACACAGAGCCATTGCATCGTCATTCACGATAATGGCGGCGGGGTCGGTCAAAGCTCATTTTACTGTCATTTTATACCGCACTCAGCTCCGACCTCCTCGTACTCTGTTGCTGTATATGCTTCTATATTTAATATGTGGTGGCTATTTACATGTTTGGTCCCGCGTGCACACGTGAGATGTATTGTTCGTATAACCTCCCGATATATATACGCGTGCTCGCGTCGGAACGACGAGACTCGCCAGGCACGTCAACTTAACGCTCGGCCCACGACGTATACACTCGATCATAAATCACGTACGGCTTCCATTGCACTGCGATTTCCACGCGGGCTTCTCGCTTTCTCTCGCTCGTTCCATAGCCCAACACCACCATATAGACCCTTGTAACCATCATTCTCTTCCTCTCTGACTCTGGGTACCATGCAGGCGCCAAAAGTGACGGTGCTCCTTTTGGTAGTTGTAGATTTTTTTTTATGGCTCTCGCGGCACTAAAAATGTTACGATTTTTTTCGCCCAACAGGTGCGATAAAGCTGCTGCGGTAATGAGATTTGTTTCGCGAAAAGTCACCGACAAAGGTTAATAGGATGTCAATAATTTGGATGTACCACTTGATTACCTGCTAAATATAAGAAGGTGACTTCATATTTACTTCCAATTTTTTAAATTCTAAAATTGCCTCCACTATTCCATTTAGAATAGTCAAGAATTTTGGAGCATCACTTGATTACCGGCTAAATATTAGAAATCTAATGAAAAAACCGCATATTTGGCTTTTCATTTTTTCTTTTATTTATTATTGGTAATATTGTCCCACAGTAAACTTGCTTAGTTTTAGAATTGTCTCCATTACTTTATCTCCCTTACCCGTAGCATAGGGTCTGGCCTTGTTCGTCCAAAGATAGTAACTGCCACGAAGTTTAGGATCGACCACGTGTCCGCCCATCATTGCGTCATTAGAACCCTTGCACCGACCGGACGTGAACTCTGATTTGTTGGAGCAGGGCTTTCCCCAAAAGCCCTTTAGGGAGTTTATCGATTCAGCAAGATATTCGTAGGAACGCAAGTGACTGCATGCCATGTCCCAACTGTAGCAGCTCGTCTGATAAGATCCACCATCGGGATAAAAATCTGCGGTGCCGATTGGATCGCTGAAGCCTAACCAACCGGCGTTCGTGTGAATGATATGGACGCTAATTGCATCCAACGAAGTTATTCTGGAGCCACGACCCGCGAGTGTAAACATCGGGAGAGCTGGATCTAATCCTATTAAAATTGGAGGCAAAAGTTTCGTTGATTTTGTCGCACGAGTTGCCTCCACCTTGGTTTAGAAAACATTACCATAAATAGTGTTGACAGTTCCGTTTGTTAGATAACCAGCGATTCCCATCACATGGGCACCTAGTGAATGACCGACTAGGTTAATCCGATTCGGGTTAGTGCCAAACTTCGTCCACAGAAATTTGATGAATTGGGCGACCAGCGAGCCAACGTACGGAACGCGTTTGGCTGCTGCCTGATAAGATGAACCAGCGATCTCGCCCCAATCAACGATTATCACATTTACAGCATTAAGCTCCAAGTACGCTGCGTATATAATCCAATGACACATTTTATGAAATTAGAAATTCCACGAATATCAAGAATTTTAACCGTTAAACTGATAGAACTCACCATCACGAATCAGAGTGCAAGCTGAACCGTTCCCACTGCTGATCCATCCGTGGGTCACTAAAACCGTTGGAAGTTTAGGATCGTAATAATCCGTCCATGATAAATCTTCGACATACGAGTTTAAGGTCATTCGTTGACTTTGGGTCGGATTCAGCCTAGTGAAGAGATGGAAAGAAGCATCACCGCTTTCATCTGCAGACATTCTTAAAGCAACGTTTTCTGTCGTCAGCTCGACCAGTTGACCCTGGTCATTCCTCATTTGGAGCCCTTTCGGAAAAACTTCTATTTCGCGCTGCCATCGATCTTCCTCATGTTTCATCAACTGATAATCGACGTCCAAAGGATCCTCGCGATGTATCCAAGCACATTGGGTAAATAAGGCTGCAACGCAAAATTCCTTCTCGTTTTATTATCCGTAAATGATAACCTTCGATCGTACCCACCTAAATCCGCACCAACGATCAGTAACAGAATCAAGGAACACTCCATGTTATAAATCTTGGATTTGTGATGCTTGTCCCGCGTATTTATAAGACTCTTTCGATTAATCGACGAAATGATATTAATAGTGCGCGAAAGTTGGACAACGTGTTGATAAACGCAAGATGAAATGATAAGATTGCACACCAACAGAATTTTGTATTCTAACACAATATAACCGCAATTGAAAAATCAGTCGATGATTCGATAAACTAGACGACTCGATAAGATTGCTCCAACGGAACTTTGTGCTGTTACACAACAAAGACCACGTGGTCAAAGATAATATTATCAGTTCCTTCCGATATATAGAAGGAATATATTGAAACAGATGAAAAAAAAAGGTTATACATAATATCGAACAATCTCGTCCGACACATATCTTCGGTTTGAAATTCGAAAGATTTCTGTTTGAAAAATTGCTGGAACACAGTCAAAAAATGTCGTTGTTCCTTCTGAATGTTAACGAGAATATTTGGGAATGGAAGTTTAGCAAATTATGGCTTATAATAACCCAGACTTTATATATTTTCGGTTTCTCTTATGGTTGAACGTGTGCGAAGTCGAGTCGCCTGTTTCGCACAGGTGCCAGCCCCAATATAATCCCATTGGGGCTCGGCGGTCGCGGGGGTTGTTCCGGGATCCTGGTTCCCATATTCTCTATAACTATGTGCACGATGTGTATAGATATATGTGTAGCTTTGCTTCGAAGGCTACACGGAAGCAGGAACAGCAAGAGCACGAGCCCCTCGTACGTCGCGTGGGTTAAGCTCGTTTTCGCGATATTTGCGAATTCCCCGGTGGGAAGGGGGCTTCGGTTCGTTGGTTAAATGGAAGTGCGGGAAAGGGAATGGTGTGTTTCAACCCCCTCCGAAGTGCGGCTATACCGGCGGAGCCGACGCCGTCGCCGCTGGGACCGGTCAATTGCAATGCAACTTCGGGTATTACGTATAATACCTCCATATACACACGACGTTACACATGGGATGCCCCAGCAACATGCATATGAATGTTACTATGCATCGACCACCACCAATACCCTTAAGATCCCAACGGTGTTCACAAATCTTTTCAAATACAAGCGTATTCATATTTAAAAAGGATATGAATTCTACATTTCAAAATTACTTATTATAAATTTGATATTACAATATTGAATCAATATGAGCAGAACTTCATATTATAATTTGAGACACTTTAATAAACTAAAATTTATGTCAATGAAATTCTTGTAACATTTTTAGTTTATTATTATTTTATTCTTTTATTTGTCTATTATTTGTCTATATTTACAATTTATGATAAAAATTTATTTACACAATTGCAAAATTACTTGTTATAATAAAACTAATATCACTAAATTCAATTAAAATAAACGATATTTCATGTTATAGTTTAATTTCTCTAACGAATTTTAATAATCACTTCGAAAAAACAAGCTCTTACGATTTTTATTCAAATTTCTCATATAATTTATTAATTTTTTTTTTT
>JABMBV010002603.1:0-11242 GCA_018906735.1 Mesochorus sp. PSUC_FEM 10030011 | reverse complement strand
AATAATAATATAATGGATGAAAATGTAGTTATGATGAATATTTTTGAGGAAAATATACGGAGTTGAAAAAACGTTACACACATCGTTTTTTTCGATCACGATCATTTATTTCGTATCATTCATCTCAATATTATAACTCGCGTTTCGAATTAAGATTCTTCACGAGTTGAGTTTCTGATTTTTGTTTGTTTGTTTGTTTTTTTCCACACACCTAGTGCTAATTTATCTACAGTGATGTCTGTCTCTTTCTCCCCCCTTCTTCTTCTTTCTTTCGTGATATACATATACGACATCCTCTTAATTTTTTAATGCGCGCATTTTTTATTTTTTTATTTTATTTCCTTTGTTTTTATTCCTCAAATTCATCACCTACTACATACACATTTCCACTTTTTATGTTGATTTTTTTGTTGTTTTTCTTTATTATTTAATATGTCGATCAGTTTAATTTATGTACACGAAAATTTCTTTATTGCTAATTTTACAAGTTATAAATAACGCGCGCGCAGATTCGCTGGGATTGTTTATATCGAGACTCTTTCTTTTTCTGTTTTTTTGTGTTTTTTTTTCGTTCGTACGAACCCTAATAGAACCAAACATTTAATAGACATCTAATAAACGTATTTTAGATGATTAGATATATAAAATACGTCTATTAGATGTGTAAATTAAACTTTTATTCTATCAGGGAACATAGGAGGTTTTTACAATTAATTTTTCATTAAGCTCTCGCAAATCAACAACAACAATTAGACAAATAATTGTCGGACTCTCACTTATATATCTTCCATTTCTTAAATTATTTAAACCAATCAATGAACTAATTCAATCGAATCAGAGATAAAATTCAATCATTTATCGTTAATACTCTATAAATTTAATGATTTCGAATCGATATTTCGAGCAAATAAAAATATTTGAGTTTCCACACTGATCGGAACTTTCTCCCGTTTTTCATTTCTTCTTTTGTTTTTCTTTCGTCTCATGTCTTTACAAGAGTTCTCGTTGAAAGGTACACAGTATATTCTACACAATATTCGATAAATTTGTCGTCGACATTTTAGTTTTTTTTGTCACATCTGTCATTATTTTTCGTATAATTTTTTTTTCATTTTTTTTTTTCAACACACGAAAAAACGTGCCTCGATGTCGATCAATTTTTCACATTTCGATTGCTTCGACGTGCGAATATCTCGTTACTTTCAGCCGCGAGAGCTCGCACTTAGGCCGTGTCTTCGATCTCACTATTTTCTTCTTTCACCTCTGCTTCTTATCTGCTATTCTCTTTCGTAAATATTTTTTCTTCATTGCTTCTCTCCTGCCCACAAAATGTCCTCTAACTTTTTTTTTATTCGGATAGTCTCATACACGCGCGCGTATGTCTGTGTGTGTGTGTGTGTGTTTGTGTGTTCGTATGTGCGATCGGTTTAGGATTGACACTTTTTTACGGACGAGGCTCTCAGACAAAAAACCTCTCTCTCTTTCTCTCTGTCTATTTTGTTTCTTGATAGAGAACGCGACTCGTTCATATATAGAAAAATAATATCAACGAGGTCCCCGCCTCGCTAGAGAGTGTCGAAGAATGTCCCCTTAAATAATAGCTTTTTGTTTCTCTGGGTACAATATAATTTCTTTTTTTCTTCTTTTATATATATCGCTTGTTTGTTTTGTCTTCAATGTTATGATACATTTTTTTTTTCCACGACGAAGAAAAGATACGAGGAAGCCCGAATTATAACGCGTCTGGGCTCTAATGTGATCTCACTCCCTGTGTTCTTTTTTTTGTTTTGTTTTGAGAGAACCCAATTAACGTTGAAATAACGATTTTGCAAAATTATTTAAATAATATAGAAAATTCTTACAAATATAATTAACTTTTTGTGTGAACACTATATTTATCGAGACATGGTGTGGACACCGGGTTTTTTTTAGAAAACACTCGAATTTTTATGGTTTTTTGGACTTTGAAAAAATGTTTAAAAATGTGGATCACTTCTTAAGGTAGTTCTATCGTTTTATCTGCTATGCTCACGAAATACCATTTTATCATTTGACACAAATTCGAGCATAATTATAATAAGTTATATGAAATCAATAGTCAGCAAATTCCAATGAAGTAAACGCAACAACGCTCATACAAAATTGGGACAATTATATTGAAACTTTAAAATAGCCATTGTCATTTTGTCATAAGTTGACAAAACACCTAAATCTATGAAACAATTCAATAGGTTATTGAGGGCAACAATTAATATATAAATAGACCTTCACTCGCCAGTCTGTAACGAATCTCTACCCAAATTGGTCTCGAGATGTCGCCTCTGTAAAACTCTATTCGAAGTAAACGCGTATTGTAGGTTAACCCTCCGCGATCGTACTGGGTCTTTAAAGTCCCAAGCTAAACCATTTTTTCTGAAATTTTCGCCCAGATAGCTAATTACGGCGTAAACAATAATAACTTTCGGGCTTTAATAAACATTGATTTACATTATACAAACATCGAGGAGTAGCCAGGATTTTTTTTTAGACTTTTCAAAGCATTTTAACCCGTTGAAAATTGTACGTGGACACAAAAGACCCAGTGCTACTGACGAAGCAGTAAAATTATAGTGCGACCACCAAGAGTTAAACGGTATAAACTTGAGTTGGAGTTATTTACTCAACTTTTGGCTATTATCCTCAAAAATACCCGTCCACAATGACTCGTTTCTTCATAACGGTTTTCGCGGGCACAAAATATCGTTTTCTTCAAATTTTGTTGAAAATGTAGATCTTCTTTGATGTCATATGCACGTGTATAATAAATTTTGGAAGGTTTTACCACACGCAAGTTGAGATATTTATTGATGAAAATCAGAATTTTCGGTAGTCTCTTATAAGAGCGTGTGTTTTAAAAGTTGCATTTTCATCAATAAACATCTTAGCTTCTACGTGATGAAATCTTCTGAAACTTTGCACACATTTTTATGGAACATAAAAGAAGCTTTTTTTTTTAGTTTTTTCAAAAAAATCTTAAGAGAAAAATTTTCACAATTTTTATAATTATACAGCAAGTACATATGACCTTAAACAACCTTGAATTTAGTGTATGTTTTTTAGTTAATTTGCAAGAACTTTTATCAATCAACTTGAGTCCGCAAACCATTTTGTATGCGAGAAAAACTGAAAAACAATTTTTCGATTTTATTGTTACGATTGTACGATCTTAAAGTGTCTACTTTATGACTTAAAATTTGCCAAAGTAAAAAATTAAAAACAGCTCTCGATATAAATTGATAAGTAATATTAAATAAAAACAAAATTCTGTTAATTCAATTGTTTCTTCAAAAATCCTGTCTATACATGAAGAATTAATACATCATTAACCCTTCGAATAGAACATTTTTGGTTTTGGTTACAACCCTTAAGATGTCCAATACTCTGATGAAATAAATTTAGAGTTTTTAGCTACAGTACATAATTGAGAATAGACTGCTGGATAAATTTTGCTCTACAAAGTCTTATTTTCTTCATAAAGCTTGTCATTAACCAGTTAAGGATGAATGGACTGTACAGTCCCAGACAAAAAATGTATTCAATGAGAATTTTCTTACTTTGTGACTCAATATGAATTTGAAAAAATTCAACAACATTTGACATGAGCAAAAATAATTAATATTGCCTAAAAATTATTAACAAATTGTTTAAACAAATAATTTTGCAATTTTTTTGTGGTAATTTCGGTTTTTTCTTGTACGATAAATTAAAAGTGTGTATTTTTCGTGTTATTATGAAATAGAATAAAATTATTATGAAATATAAACAAAAAAGTGTAAATTTTATACATGTTTTTGTGGACAGTTCAATCATCAGTTCTAAAAAGTTTCAGAGACATTGAACGAAAAAAGTCATAGAAGTAGCTATTCTAAAAATTTGAAAACAAGAATTTTAAAAGCACAAGAAAATTCTGTAAAAAAAGCCTTCATAAAAATGCACACTTTTGATTCGTACAAAAAAAAACCAAAATCACCAAAAAGTTATTGCAAAATTATTTGTTTAAACCATTTCTTTATTATTTTTGGGCGTTATTATTATTGATTATTTTTGCTAATGTCATGTCAAATGTTCGTTGAATTTTTTCATATTTTTATTGAGTTACGACGTACGAAAATTCTCATTGAATATAATTTTTGTCTGGGACTGTACGATTCATTATAATTTATACAATTATAATTCTGTAAAAAATTCAAAATGGGGCAACGCTTTCAAAATTGGCCAGCAACTTTGAAATATAAACCAGAAGAAAATGAGACATCGTAAAGCAAAATTTATCTGTTAGTGGATTCTAAATCATGCACAGAAGACAAAAAATCAAAATTTGTTTCATCAGGATTGGTAGACCTTAAGGGCTCAAGTCAGAATCGGAAAATGTTCCATTTGATTCATCAAATAATAATGTATTAATTATATTTGTAAGCATTCGACAAACCGTTTTAATAATTTAGCAAAATCGGTATTTCGACGCTGACTGGGTTTCCTTAATCCATGAAATTTCTTCACGAATAATCGATATCTGTACGATATAATTTGCTGCTAAAATCTATACACTTTTTCGAAAACACTTTGATTTTTCAAATCTTGACCCCTCAATCTTTTTTTTTTATTTTATTTTTGTATATTTTTTGAAGGGCTCCAGTAGTTGCCAAAAAATGAAGAAAAAATAGTGTCCATTGAAGAAAATCGTTTTCGGAAACGAGAGTAGGTTTTTTCCTTCTTTCGTTATTTTTATTATCTTCATCTTTTTTTTCTCCCTATTGTTTCTTCCTTGTCATTATTTCACAGACAAAAAAAATGGCAGAAGTACGAAGCCAAACAAACCCAAACAAAATAAACGAATAAACCCAAATACAACCGAAACAAACAAACCCAAACACAATTAGAACATTTTTAATGAACAAACCCAAACACCAAAGCAAACAAATTTATTTTGGTGCGATAACCATTAAAATACTATAAAATGTTTTTTTTTTCGAACAAAATTGTAGACAAAAAAATGTTCGATAATCGATATCTCGTAAACAAAGCGAGATATCGATTTTGATATTGAAAAAAATGCCTTATTGATAGTTGAAAAAAAATCGATACAAAATATTCCTCGTTTTTCGTTTCGATGTGTAAGTAAGTTCTTCCTTGGAAGAATCAAAAGAGATATTCCGGAGAGACGTTTATTTTAATATGAAATTTCGGCAAAAAAAAAGGACACGATCGAACCGATAGTTGGACTTTTGTTTCTTTTGTACAAGCGAGACAGTCGAGTCTAAAATACGTAAATATGATCGTCACATAAAAGTGTGCGCGATTGTGTATTTTTGAAGAGAATACTTCTTCCTTTTTTTTTTTATTACATCAATTCTCAAGTTTTGGGCGTGATTGTATCTTTTTGTCCGTCTGCTTTTATACGCCATACTAATTTGTATATCGATCGAAGAGTGGCCCGAAAATGAAGAAAACAGAAGAAAAATATCTCTCACTCCGATATCGAAAGAAGAGAACCAAAAGTGGAAAAGGAAGAAAAGTGTTTTTCAGGTCGCTCTTATATCGATACAGACGTATATTTATTGTATATAGTTTATTATTTAATAGTGTACGTAGTTTATCTACGATTCTATGGAAAAACGTACGAATATTGTCGTACAATGTTCGTAGTCAGTTTCCCCCCTTTTTTCTTTGTTATCGATCGATCGTCGTGACACGACCAGTCACATCCTCCTTCTTCTTTTTCTTCTTCTTCTTCTTTTTCTTCTTTTTATTTCCCTTCTCCCAACAATAAAAGTTCTCGTCCAATTATTTTATCGACAAGTTAAATTGACAGATAAAATATATTGACAAGTAAAAAAATATATTGACATAGAAAAAGAAATATATTGGCAAATAAACAAAAAATGACAAAAAAAGATTGATTGACAACAAGACTTTTTGCATTTTTTTTTTATGAGCGAGAAAGGAAGTTTTCTGGTCGTATCAGAGATTCACAGTGCGCCCTTTTACCCTTAAAAATTTATATACCCTTGTATCTCCTTGAGATTTCAAACGATCGTTGTGTTCAATCGGTTAATTCCGATTCGTTGAATTTCGTAGATATTTCAATTAATTCTGGTTCTCAATTGGTTTTTTTTTTCTCTAAGTTTTTTTCCCTTTGGGAAGGAAGAAAGGAAGGAAGGGCATGCGTCTTTACCTTCTCACTCCGTTACAATTATTTTTAGACCCCCACGACGGACGGAAACTCGAGGGGCTTTTTTTCCCCTCTTGACGTATGAATTTTTTTCATAACTTTTTTTTATCCGTCTCTCGAGTCTGCTCTCCTTCTTTTTTTAGAAGAAGAAATTATGAGTTGCTATTTTTTTACTGATAGATAATGGGATGCTCCGGTACGACCGGAAGATCGCTGTCGAGATCGAGCCCGACACCGTCCTTGGCCACCAAATAATGCGTCAGCAGTTGACCTTTACCCTTGACAAAGACGAGACCACGTTGCTCGAAACCAAAGCCAAAAGGCTCGAGAATTTTTCTCGTCTCGTCTGTAACCTGGAGAGAAAAGCCCCGTGAGAATACAATTATAGAAGGCTCTGTGATAGATACAAAGACGTAAACTTAAGGGTCAAACGTCGTATACTTGCTATAATGGGTATACGATAAATATAAAAATAACTCAATCAATTATCATAATTAATTTGTTAATTGTCATAATTATAATGTCAAATTCATAATCAACGATCCAAAAACATATAAAATTATATACAGCTTACATATTAACATTTTTTGTTTAAACAATATGTTTAAACAAATAATTATGCAAATTTGACGTCAAATTCTCAACGAGTGACTCAAAAAATATATAAAATGATATACAGCTTACATATTGACATTTATTGTTTAAACAATTTGTTTAAATAAATTAATTTTGCAAATATAATGGCAAATTCTTAATTAGCGACCCAAAAAACATAAAATGATATACAGCTTACATATTAACATTTTTTTGTTTAAACAATTTGTTTAAAAAAATTAATTTTGCAAATTTAATGGCAATTTCTTAATTAGCGACCCCAAAAACATATGAAATGATATACTACTTACATATTGACATTTATTGTTTAAACAATTTGTTTAAAAAAATTAATTTTGCAAATTTAATGGCAATTTCTTAATTAGCGACCCCAAATACATATGAAATGATATACAGCTTACTAATCAACATTTATTGTTTAAACAATTTGTTTAAATTAATTAATTTTGCAAATGTAATGACAAATTCTTAATCAGCGGCCCAAAAAACAAATAAAACGATACACAGTTTACATATTGACATTTATTGTTGAAACAATTTGTTTAAACAAATAATTATGCAAATATAACGTCAAATTCTTAACGAGTGACGCAAAAAACTAATAAAATCATATTCAGCTTATATGTTGGCATTTATTGTTTAAACAAATTGTTGAAACCAAATAGTTTTACAAAAATAATAACAAATTCTTAATTCGCGACCCAAAAAACAAATAAAATCATGGACAGTTTACAACTGATATTTACTATTTAAACATTTACATTTATTGTTTAAATAGTTTATTATTTTAACAGTTTATTGTTTCAACAATTTAAACAATTTGTTTGAACATATTAATATTTATAATGTAATGCCAAATTCCTGACCAGCAGAAAAAAAATGTCAAGAGTCTCAGCAGATTCTCAAGACAAGTTTACATTTTACAGATCATAATGATTTGACAGCTGCCATTTTTGTCCCATGACCCTCCGAGTATATTATCTCTGAATAAAAACGATTCGCGGTGGTAGGGGTAATATTTTTAACGTTTTGGTTAATTGTGGAGCCAAAGAAGGATTTGGCAATCTGTAAGGTGAACTTTAAGGAGGTTCTGTAGTGATGGTAAGAAGAGGTAGACGCAAGGGGATCTCTTATATCACTATCTTTTGTTTATTTTAAAAAAATGACATAAATAAAGTGAATCAAAATTTGGTTATATCCAGGATTATAAAGCATTTTGACAGGTCTTCGCTTACTAACAGTGCATCAGATTTTTATTTATCGAAATATCACTACAATGGATCAGGTGATTACTTTCAAATTTTTTCGGTAATAGATGAATAATGTACGTAAAAGGTATGTGCTTTTCATATTTTTACCACTAATTAAAAAAAAAAAGTTATTAATTTTTCCTCAAGCACTCATATGGTTATGCGTGCGATTTTGTTAAATTAACAATTTCCTGAAAAGTTAATTTTAACAAAAAAAGTGAAATAATTATTGAGTAACTTTTTTGAGGTTAGATTTTTTAATTTGTAATATTTTTTTCCAAAAACTAAAAACGTAAAAATTTTCGGGTCGCCGATTCTTTTTGCATAATTTTTTTGATAAATCTTCAACATTTTTCCATTAATTTCAATGTGCTTAAAGAAACTCCTCACGCTAATTAAATGAAGATGCTTTTTCGATTGAGCCTAAAATCATTACGATTGGTTGTGTAAAATTGCCAAGAAAAAACGTTGCACAGGCTTGGTGCTATACTTTTTTTTTACACGTTCAAGAATTTGACGTGTATGTATATTTGCTTGAAGAGAACACAAAATCAAAAGCCTCTTGTGACGCTTTTACGATATGGATGTAGAAAATACATAAATTTCTATATCTATATCGATATATCGCCATTCATTTTTTATATACACACGGAAAGTTTCCGGACAAAACTTTAAAAAAGTACTGAAACGGTTTTGTGAACCATTTCGCCGGTAGTTGTCCTAGGCTGATTTAACTAACACCCTTTTGAACAGGAGAAATTTACCTTTTTTTACTTTCATCATTAGAAAAATTTTGCGTTTTTTTTTACAATTATCACCCAGTTATGAAAACGATAATTTTTTGTCGTTTTTTTGTTCTTTTTTGAGTGGATACTGTTTGCGGTAAAAAAATTTTTTTCGCATTTCGTTGATCAAAATCATGAAGGGGAAAGTATAAACTTTAATTTAATTTTTTTTAAATTTTTTACGATTTTTGTTCCAAAGATATTTCTTGTTTTTTTTCATATATTTTTGGTCAAAGCTCGAAAAAAAATTGTGAAATTTCAAGGCACTATAGAAAACTATATAGACTTTAGATAAAATATTCGTAGCACAAAAAAGTCTTATAATTCATGAAAAAATGCCTTCAATTTTTAAAAAATTTTTAAAGCCGTTTTTAAAAATTTCGATTTTCCGAATGTTTGGAAAAACAAAAATTCTACCCAAACATTCTAAGAAAATTCAAAAGTATTATTTGACTAATTTTAAGACATATTGGCTTTAAGAAAATTTTCTCGAAAGTCTATAGTTTTGGAGAAAAAAAAAACCTATGCAAGAACAACAAAACGGGTTCCTTTCGTTTTTTTCAAAAGTATGGTCAATGAAAACAGAAAAACGGTACATTAACCCGATCATCAATATTGGTTGATCGGCGATAGGTTATTCAAAAAACTGTAAAAAGTCATTTTTTCGCACTTTTTTCGAACCTATGTGAAAAGGAAAAAAAAAATTTTTTTTACATTTGACTCTATGGGCTCTTAGCAAATTCGTTCCCGTTTTCAAACATCTCCTCAAGATTAGTGTGCAATTATTGTCGACTGAGATATCAATAGTCAGAGACGAAAGGACATTTTTTCATTCAACGCTGATTAATTTGCTAATCGAGCTATATATTAGTTTCATCGAAAAAAAAAATAAAAAAAAATGTGCACACATTTTTTCCCCCCGATTTTCGCTACGATTGTGCAAACGCCATAGCAGATAAAAAATTTGTGTCCATAGCTTTGAAAGGTACGATTTTTTTATTTTATTTTTTTTAATTTCTGTACGTTAATTTTTCGCAGAGATACGGCTCTCCAAAAATCAGCAAAAAAAATCGAAAATTTTAGCGTTCTGCTAATTTTTTTGTTTAGTGTAGTTTAAATTTGAAAGAGTCCTAAATTAGAAAAAAGTGTTTTTTACGTAAAAAAAACTGTAATCTTTTCGAAAAAAATACATTAATTCAAAATCGTTTTTAAGTTTTTAAATGTAATTTTCATCATTTTTTAAAACTCAAATATTTTTGCTGTATTTTTTTTCAAAAAGTTTTTCTTTTTCTCTAAAATTTATTTTGTTTCAACATTTTTCTAACTCGAATTATGTTTTTGAAAATTTGGAAAATTTGAGACGCCATCACTCAAAAACTATTGGATACAAAAATTCGAAAAAAATCATGAATGCTTTTTTCAATATGGCCTTTCAAATGATATGCTTAGTTTTAAGAAATTAAGACCATCTGGTACAACCTGTACCTATATTTGATGGAATGACCCATACATATATACACTTAAGAATATTATTTAATGACAATATGTTCACGAATTCGAGGTCTAGACGCGTGTTATTTGAGAAAAATACTCGATGTCTTTTGTAGAGTTTTCGGGACCAAAGTTGAGATGCTCGTGTAGTCGAGTAGAGTGAGGGGAAGCCATAAAACTCGGCCGACCAAAAATGAGGGGAAAAAGTCTTATGCAGAGTATTTTGATATTATTTACAGAAAATTGTGACGGGGGAGAATTTTTCACTCTCGACGTCACTGTCGAGGGAGAGGATTTTGTATCGTAGTACAATGCGTGCGAGCGTTTTAATTGTCTAGAGGGCACTAGCCGACGGCTCGTTTGCGTCAAAGTCTTCTTGCTTTCGGCGATTGACTAATGGGTGGGGGTAAGAGGTCCTCGCGAGACAAGGAACGGGCGAGGAGGCCAGAAGAGAAGAGAGCGATCTAGCGATCAGGAGGATCGAACTCGAAAATCTAGAAAACCCCAATCTGTCCAAGAGTCCGATATTGTCAAGCGTCGTATTGTGAATAGTGAAACGAAAATCTTGTCAAATTTAATATTGTTAATTCGAGGATTGTGGATTCCGGAGAATAAAAGGAATTTTAAGACGTAAGTACCCTTTTTCATTTCGGTTACTCTCTTTGCAATTTTCACCTACTTGATTTCGGGTCTCCCACATCCCCTCCCTAGAGAAAGAGAGTCTTCCTCTTTATTTATTAACGAGTGCTAGTTCTCCGCTAACTAGCTGGCGCCCAATTTATTTATTATAAACAATTGTCAAGAGCCCTGGCAGCTGACTAGACCCCGGCCGCGCCAGGAGAAGGGCATAATTATTTATTCGCAAAGTACAGAAAATAAACCCTGTTTCA
>JABMBV010002592.1:0-11242 GCA_018906735.1 Mesochorus sp. PSUC_FEM 10030011 | reverse complement strand
GATTTATTTATTTATTTATTTATTCATATACATAGATATATAGCCATGTAAAGCTCGATCATTGAATAAATTTTTGCCAGGATTTTGGTTCAAGGACGGATCGAAAAAGGAGTATAGTATACGCGGTAGAGATAAAGAGCCTTTGGAAGCCGTTTGGTAAACGAGAAACAGAATTGTGTGCTGAATTTCGTTGGCTGTTGGCCGATAACTGCCTGTGCTGTGCAAGTTTATCACGTTGAACTCGACCATGGAAAACGGAGAACGAGCTGGTCTATCTCGGGACAGGTTTGGCCCTGGCCCGAGTTCGCTGATTCGACTAGATCCTTTCTGGATGTCGGCATCAATTACATCCACGATGAACGAGGAATGAGAGTGAAATATTGATCATGAGGAAGACAAATATATCGCTGCAAGAAGGATGTAGTGGGAAAAGAATACAGTCTCAGCATCGAATAGCTCCGTATGTTTGGGGCAGAAACGGCATGAATGGAAACTGGAAAACGGGAGCGAGAGAGACGATCATGTTGAAGAGAGGAAGTTTGGCGTTCCAAGTGAGATACGGCAGGGAGAAAAAGAAGGGGAGGGGAGCGGGGGAGAGATAGAGGGATTAGTGAGTTTGGTTCTGCTTGTTGGACACACGTTGCTCCGACCTATTTTGGCCACATTTACTGTCACCCACCGTGTAAAACGTTACGTCAAATCACCACACTGTCACTGCCATCATCATCATCATCAAAATCATCATTATTATTATCCGCGTTGCAAAATTCCAAACATTTGCGAAGCTTTCGTTGACAACGATGCACATGGGTATAATATTTGTAGTGAGAAAGTGATTTGTTGTCGTCGTCGTCGTTCTCGGTGTCATATGCACTGATACTGGCACTGATATTTGTACTGTTATTGGTCGTATTGGTTATTGTATTGTCGTTTACAATTATTACGATGAATTTTTTGTCGACGATGTTGATGCTTTTGTCGCTGGAGCTGGCATTATTTCGGCCGCTTGACAGCGTACAACCGTCTTTCATTAACCCCGTGGTGGTTGAATTGCGTGGTGGCAGCGGTAACGCGCCAGCACTGATGTCAGAGAATATACTGAACGGTGCGCGGTGACGACGACGACTACGACTACGACTACGACGACGACGACGACGACGACGACGACGACAGCTGAGCGAGAATCACCGAACGTCCCAAAATGAATAATCGAATGTTTAACATTAAAACGAACAAGATAGACTGATAAAATAAGTAACGATCCAACCACAAGATGTTCCCGATCTACTTCCTCTTTTTTTTCACTTCCGAGATCTGACGTAGATTTTGACGTTAACACGACCGCCGTTTACTGAGGTTCCACGGTCATTTTAAGTCCCGTACGCACGTTCCCATTCACGATTTCCCATTCGTGATTTTTACTATACACAATCATGTATGAAAGTACACACACATAGGATGCAATAACATACGTATTTATAAACGCACACTCGCACACATACATACGCAAACGCACGAGCACACGCACGCATACGTAAGCATATCCAAACACACGGGAAAACACACGCACGTATACACGCAGTCAAATCACACCACTGCCATTATCACTGTGATGCTTTCGATTCTTGCAATGACACCGCGATGAGTGCACATGCACCGAATACGTCTCGTGAGAGGGTAAACGCGTCTACGAGAGCGAAGTACCCGTAGTCAGTGAGTCAGCGAGCTTTGAGTAAAAATTGGAGGGGGATATTCTACGAACGAGAGAACTAGAGAGGATTTTAGGAAGAAGGGAGAGGCACAGAATAAATAAGAAAGAAAGAGAGAGACCGAGAGTAAGAGCACGAGTATTTATCGGACGGAGAACGAACCGAGTGGGTGGATATAAGAGGAAAAGTGACACAGAGGAAGGAAGGAAACATGTCAGAGATTCGGAGAAATATAGTGCCTGAGTGGAACGTGATGAGGAAGTATAGATGCGAGCTTGATGTGAAGTAATAACGGACGATGAAGGAACGTGGGGATGGAATACCGACACTGTCTTTTACATACGACGAGAACAAGATACAACGACGACAACGGAAACGCGAGACACGAACAGACAGAGACGAAAAGTCGGCTGCTGAAATACGAGAGTGAATGAGAGTGAGCGAGTGTTAGAGAAGGTTAAAAAAAGCCGCGCACCCCGTTATACCGTTACACAGCCGGCGATAACAAAAAGCTCGCGGTAGTGAGCAGGCTAGGAGGCCCTGCTAGGCTAAATAGGTTTGTGTTGGGTAGGTTGGACCTGGGATATGGTTGGTAGGTAGGTAGTAGATAGCAACGCCTCGCGGTACCAGGCGTCACCGCGCCGTTTCACGGTGGCGCCACTCGCGCGGGAAAAGCTCACCGTTCATGTGTCCGCGGAGTGGGGAGAGAGAAGAAAAACGCGGGCGAGGGCGGGTGGGCTAGCGGAAGCTTCGCTGGACGAGAACGACGATGCCTCGTAGTGGGGGAGGCGAGAGTAGCGAGAGGGAGAAAGTACTATAATACGCGAGGGAACAAGAATGAGAGAGACGTAGAGAGAAAACTTGGGTGAGGTAGGACGAAAACGAGAGCAACAGAGATATTGAAAGATGAGGAGATGGAGAAAGATGAAATATGGCCGAGAAAGATGAACGGAGTTTGAGCTTCGGAGTAGATGAGGAAGATGGGAAATAAGATAGATAGATAGATAAAGAGAGAGGTGGAAAAAGTGAAAGAGAAAGAGAGAGAGAGGAGAGAGAAAGAGTATGGGTGAGGGTGGATGAGAGCAGTGCAGAGTAAAATGCGAGAAAGAGCGAAAGCGAAAAACCTGCTATCAAGCGTGTAGGATTGCCGTCTCTCCACTCTTCCAGTCGATATCCACCCCCGACAACTCTCGTGCCCTACCCTTACTCAACTCCACGCAAACCTTGTCGTACGAAGCAGGGGCGCTACACCCTTACTAGATAGTTTAACCCTATCCTGTTCTAACAGCTGATGTATATTCAGTAACGCTTTGAGACCCTCGAAAACGGTTAAACAGTTCGATAAAATTGAAGGTTAGAATACTTCTATTTTGAATTTATCTCCGAGAACGATATAGTTAATCGATAATCTCGTATAGATTCATTGACCGTCTGCCCTATATTTTTCGTTTGCCGTTTTCCATATAACAACGTGAAACAATCGTCTTGGAAAATTTCTCGAGAGCATTCGTTCATTCATTGTACAATCTGTGAACTGACCTATCGAATAATTTCAGCTTTTTGTGTAGTATACTTGATCACATGAAATGTTTAAAAAATAAAGCACAGTACCAAATAATACATTGCAAAGAGATGTGGATTGTTATTTATCATTTAAGTAGATGATAGTTATTGTATAAAAATTAGACTACAAAAGCCACGCTGTACTTTTAAATTTTGGAGAAATGGTCTAGAAAAAGTCTATGAGTGTCCAAAAAAATGGAAGATAACAAAGATAATATGATCTCGGTTGCATTATTCGGCATATTTATACCGCTCGTTTATTCCTGTTGGTCTATTTCCAAAGGATGCTAACGTCATCAGAAATCGCAGTACCAAAACTATACTGCCTTACTTGTGGCTTGTGAGCCTGCCAAAAATAAAATCGCCACCGTGTGCTGTATTGGGCTAATGGGTGGATTTGATTCTTTTTTTTTTTTTCAAGCGCGATATGAACCGCGTGTTGTTCTTGAAGGAAGCAAAACTGAGCCATGAGTGCGCAGGTTATTACATATAAAATAGTAAAGGAGAACTCAGGATCGAGAAACCATTTATTTCTACCTCCAATTTATCGTTGTTATATCGTGAACGAAGTAGAGTCGAAGAATACCATTATGATTAATATTTGTTTTAAAAGAATAAACAGAATAATGGAGAAAAAAGTATTATTACAAAAAAATTTATTACATTTTTTTTTATCATTTATTAATAGTAGACAATTATAAACAAATTTAATCGCAAGATCTTAAGATTGTAAACTTCAAGTTTGATTTTGCTTTTTTTTTTTTAATTGTTCTACGATCATTAACTAAATTTTCGAAAAATATCAAAAAATTTTGGGTTTCTGTGTTTATTCTTTAATTTTCACACTTACTATATGTGTATCCTCAGTGTCAATCAAGGTACTATAAACAGACTCACTTCGACAAGCGTTCATGCATACCTAATTGGGGTTGGTGGTTCATGTAGTTGTGTGATATCTGTGTCCCAGGAAAAGAGAATAAAAGGAGATATTGTCAGCCTAGCGCGTAAACACGAAAGCCCATATAACGCGCGTCAATATTCACAAACGCTGCCATCACGTATGTCAAGATAAAAGTGATAACCCCGTTTTATTATCTGAATCAATGGGATAAACAATACAGCAGGTTTCATTGCATACATATATGGCTACTTGAAAATAGTGTTGAAACGTTAATTCCCAAATGTTTTCCTACCTCACAGCACACTAAATGATATTTAATATGGCAAAAGGTCCAACCAATTTTCATGCAGACACACAATTGATAAAGTCGCTACCTGTTCTGACGAACGTTTATCAATTCAAGACGATTTGTTCAGATGTTGCATCTGAGCCAAAATAACCAAAGATCCTCTAAAGCCATAGCTAGTATACAGCCACTTGCCAACTTGGTACATCAACGATGAACTCATATGTAGTAAATTTCCCTCCAACAGTCATATTTTCTACATAAATCGTAGCAGTCACACCGAGTTTTATGAATAAAAAGAATTTATATTTTTATTGAAAATTGTATGCAAAGTGAGGGATTGTAAAGTTATATCCAAATCGTGATTTTGGGGATCTGAATTGTTTATTTCTGGAAAAATTCAACGTGATCTACATAATTTACAACAAATTTGTTTAATCAACTGAAAAATAAAAGTCAATTCTTCTTCTTGTTTTTAATGTTAAATGTTTAAAAAAATGTAATTATTTATTATTCCATAAAAGAATACAGATACACACACCCACACATATTTGAATACAAACAAATTCGAACCTATTTAAAAAAACCTATTTTTCTGATAATTGATAAAGTGAGTTTTTTTAATTCTGAATGATAAAAACAACAAAATAAAAAGCAGGTTACCTGAATAATAATATATTCTAAGGATAAAAAAATCGAAGTTCTATCACATTTGTATATTATTAGATTATTACCCTTTATAAATATGAATTAATAATATAAACTTAATATTTTCTGGCTCCTTTAACTGATTATGATAATTGTGACTAAAATGAACGTGTTTGCGAAATAATAATTTCTTTCTATACAAAATTCGAAAAAACTTATATAGTAAATCTTTCTCAATCAAGAAATATTGCATATAGTCGGAGCTCTTTCATTGAAATCATAAAGGAGATTTGGCAGAATTTTTAGATTCCAATCGACAGCTTCCTCAATTTCCTGTTCCTCCAAACGATCGAGTGTGCAATTTTACGAAAGGTTTACTTTGTCTATATCGTTCGCAAACGTATATTTTAATTGAGAACTGTACAACTCGCTAAACGAGTTTTTTATTAATTTCGTCGATTTCTGTTTCCACCGACTTGTGTTTAATAAAAGATTTCAATAAATTCAACTCTACAACATTAAAAAGACTATCATTGTATTTAATGTTGCGGGAAACGTGTGAATTATTTTTGACGATCGATATGTCGCAGACTGGATCCATGGCATTTTTTTTTGTTAATTCAATCTTAACGAATATTTCAGTAATTTATTCGACATTCTATTAAACGTGCAGTTACTATTTTACTATATCTGAAACCTTGTTTGTTGAAGAGACGTAAGAATTCAGTGCAAGTTTAGAATATAAAAAAAAGGGACTTGAAAATTGGTGAAAAGAGAAAATAGAGCTCGAGTGAAATAGATTCCTAGACATAGAATCGACGTTTCTAGTTCAAAAACGAGATAACCCAGGCTATACAGATGACCGACTTTGTTGGGTCGAACATCCTAGTATGCGCACTTGCCAATCCTAAATCCACTATCGTGAAATGGCATTTGGTGTGAAACGTTTACAGCAACGAGTATTAAAATCGTGCCAGAGAAAGAGAGATAACGATGCCCTAATTGCGTTTTCTCGTACCCATGAAAACTTCAACTGCTTTAACAATTATAGTTTTTATATCTCGTTTATTCAGTCAACCAATGCCAATTAGTACTATACTTATACATATTTTGTTGTATAACATCGATTTAAACATTGATTTTATACTATTTAAAAAGACCGATCGATTTATTTTTATTTTCCTTTAATCCAGAATAGTCACTCAAATGAGGTATTTGTTATCATTCTTATCAATAAAACAAAGTTTCAAATTGACGATCCTCTATTGAGCCTAAAATTTATAGTTATGTTTATATGTATAAAGTGAAGTTTAAAATTAGAATAAGTTTTCAAATTACAGACTTTAATCATTTGAAGTTTGGAGTAAAAAGTATGGGGTAACGATTTTATACTTGACTTCAAAATCTTCAAGATTAAGGATCTCAAAACCAGCAATGGGTACTGTTGAAAATGACAGACGTTTACTTATGCGTGAAAGGAAGGCGGAGAATATATTTCTGGAGTTGAAGTTTTACGTTGTGAAATTTGTTGAATTATCTCTCAAGATTTAATTGAAATTAGGTTAGAATTTCAAAGCAAGTTCTTGGAACGTGCTTTTATACGCATTGATAATAGAGAAGAGCATTCATCTAATGTAATAGAAAAGCTTGTAAACTCGGTATGTTGGGAGAAAGGACAATTCACGATGGATATAATGAACGCCCTATAGTTGAAACCATTTTTCCATAGTTTAGAAATAAGAAACGATAATAACGTGGTAGTTAAACGTGGAGAGTTGTATGCGAATGTATGCGCGTGCGCGTGCACGTGTGTACGTACTTTGTTGAAAATGAGGATGAGACGACTGCGCGAGATCGATGGTAATGGTGTAAGGAAAGGATAGGATAATTGAGCACATGGAAACTCGATGTGTGAACGGCTTATCTGGAGCCAACTTTGCCGTAGTCAGTGTCAATGGCAACGGAGATATCATTAATGAGGCTCAAGTAATTCCGATATAAAATTTGCTTTTAAAATTTACGCCCTAAAAATTAAGGGACCGCAGAATGAGCTATTTTGTTATCATTTATCATAAAATAAAAACGTTTCACCGTCTACTTTTTGACAAAATTAAATTCCAAGCTGACTATTTCGAGATGGAAATATACTAGTTCTTATGGCAGAAACGTTTTTGTCCATATATTTTCATTAACGTTTATATATAGAACTTTCAAAAACGTAAAATGGATATAAGTGTATAAAGGTAGAGAATTACACGTGAATAATAATCATCTATCCTTGGATACTATGAAAGAATAATGTCAAACTTTTTTGCATGCCAATAATCGCCATTAAGAAATCATTAAACTCGCAATCCGACAACGAAGCCCAGAAAATATACCGACATATGGTAATTGGAAACAAAAATAAAAATAACATATTTATGATATACGATATCGAAATGCATAATTGGCTGGATGTATCGCTTTTATTATTTTATTTATTAAATATACTCGAAATCATATATACTAGAAGTTAATAACAAATATTACGACGATAAAAAATTTGGATTGTATATAGTATGATTCGAATATTAAGAATAAAAACAATTCTAGTTCATGTTTTATAAATTAATATTTCAAAATAAATATATGGTAACTATCATCGAAAATCTTAAAAGATAATAGAAATGAAAGAAAAATCAAGGTAATTCAAACTAATTCTTGTACCGATAGTTATTGGTTATAGGACATTTATTTGATGAACTATAGAATTTTAAAAGATGCAGAATAGAACATTTTCAAGTTATACCAAATACACTCATCTTTTGTCATTAGGCGAATCGATATACCAACACATACATACATTTTTAATAAAACCTCAAGTTGTCTTTCACGATATTCAAAAAAACGTGTTCGGTCTCATTTTCACGTAACGTAATAATACGTAAGCTCCTTGTGAGGTAAAAGATAGAGAAGATTAACCATCACGCGGGTAAAATAAAAATCGAGCGGATTATAAGAACAGACGAGTCATTAGATACCACTGATCTGCTCTGTCTGTCGATAGATTTGCATATATATGATGTATAATACCAAAAACGAGGTGTGTGCACGAACGCCATTTAGGCTGCAGATGCCGCCCTTTCTTTTACACGACCGTGACCGAGATACACAAGGAGTACCCTCGTAACCGATTATGAATGTTCTGCAGAAAGTTAATATCATCGATCCAACCGCTACAAAATCGTAACGAGTTTTTAAGAAATCGTGTTAGAACTTATGCATAATGAAAAAATAAAGGAAGGTCCATGAAATACCAGAATACAAGTACATTTCGTATATTGTGAAAGGATCGATATGAGAACAAAGTCTTACTCCATGTCCTAGCCAATTTCATAAAATATCTACTATCTTTTCATTGCAGACTCTTAATGAAATTATATCGAATATTGAATTATAGAATACAATTATATTCGTATGATGTTTATATATATAGGCAATATAATCTGTAGGATCTAGTCAGCACTGAATTGAATCAGTGACAGAGTAAAACGGTGAGGGGGAGTAAGGAAGAACGGACATTCCGAGCTTCTATATGTAATTACTGCACCGGTAGTGTTCCGTCTCGGGATACTACTGGTTATTCACGTGGCCATCAGGAATGAAATCATTCGATGTCGATTGATTGCTGCAGCTATCTATTAATACATGTATATACGTATATATAATAAGCTTATATATGTATCTGAACTATATACACAATAAATATATGACGTTTGTCATAGAGTATTTCTCCCATGGTGGAATTTTTTATTTATCGTCGATATTAATGTAAAAAAATACGCAAGAATATTTTCCAATTGAATATAAGATTATCTCCGAACACGATCTAATTTGAACAAATGATAACGTTTTAATTTAGACTGCGTGAACATCGCAAGCTGTATCAATAATTAATTTGCATATCATTTTCTCTTTTGTTTACGGTACTTCATAATTACTTATTAGTCATTGTCATTAGAGTCATCAGTTTGTTTTTACAGGATTCTTCAGCGAATTATAATAACAATGTTTGAGCTAGTTATATAATATTTTTTAATCTGGTATATTAATCACTAGGAAAATTTGTTTTATCACGATAACAAATATGAGCTAAACAAATTTCTTAAATTAAAAATTGTATTTTTTTGGTTCTAAAGTTGATATAAAGATCAAGAAAGACAAAATGTATAAGATTATTTCATATTTATATTATTTTAGATCCTGAATTCTAAATCAAATTCGTGAAAAGTCCAAACAATCTCAAAATTACTATTATTAATATTAATATTATCATTATTACCACGTTTTTAATAACCCGCTTTATTGTCAGTCTGTGTATCCATTCTGTGCAAATTTTGAATGCCTGAATGACAATACAATATTAACATATGCTTCTGTCCCTGTCTCTCCGTTTTTATTTTCTTTTTTTTCTCAACTTAATATTATTGAGATGTAGTCACATTAGTTAATATTTAGATAAAGTTATTAGCCACTGTGTTTCCCTTTTTTATTGGAAATGAACATCATATCAGTGTCTTATAATAGACTATCCTCGTAAGTGGCTTCTATACAGGAACACTCTCAATAATTGTTGATATTTTCTGATACCTCTGATACTTTTATATACTGAATTACTCTCAATAGTTCTTTGAAAAGAACCAGCTTAATATGGTCTTTGATATTGATACGACGCTCGTGATAGCCCATTTTATTCGATCACTTTTGGCACTATAGATGCCTGAGCGAAATAATCCTTAACTATATACGAGCGTACCGTTTTATATCAGTATAAAACGTACTAAGCTGGATTGCATTATGTACAAGTATTATTTTGTATAAATCATCCGTAGGATTCTGTATGGAAGAAAGAAGTGCAGGATTGCCATTTTACGAACGATATACAACAAGGTAGGGAAAAGCCGGGATGCTTAAATCTGATTTTATATCTTCAATGGAAAACTCTTGGTATTCTTCGTTCCATTGTAGTGAATATCATTGACAAGATAGTAAGCGTGAATTGAAGAAAAATATCACGAATTACCCATAAGAAGCTACAAACATTCAATGGTACAAGACGAAGTGAGCAGATCTTAAGCACGAAACAAAGGAATAAATAGAATATATATAATATACATATATATGCGGTACAAGAATTCCATTGCATTCTGGGTGAAATTCTAAATCGCTTTGACTCCTGAAACTGAAAAAGAACAAGAAGATCCACTATTACAACGAACAAATATACTCCTATATCAAAATTAAAAGAGCGATTTTTATGTATATATATAACCGATAGAATTCACTTGCATTTTACTCTTTTAATAACTTGGCATCGAGACACTGCCACGTCTTTTGATAAGTGAAAAAAGAGAAAGATATATCGGTGAAATCACCGCTTATACCAGCCAGGAATTTAAAACGTGTTGTGAATTCTTTGCTGTCGAGATCGGAACTATCTCATGGTTAGTTTGTGCAGAATACTCGTACCCGCTATAGCTGTGAGCGCATTGATATTCTCCAACCAAAGTCATTTGAGCAGTGTCAGCATATAGATAGGCAATAAAATGCAACTTCAATAGATTGTGACAAGTGTCTCGTGAGGATGATGAGTAAGTCAGAGAAAAACGAGAGAGAGAGAGAGAACTATCCAAGAGCCATCTGCATTATTTAGTTGAAATTTGTTGAGAAAAATGAATTTAGATATTCAAATTTATAACTCGCACAATTTTTAATATTCAATAAATATATTCATAATTTAATAATCATATTTTTGTAATAATATAATTAAATTAAAATACAATGTCTCTAACATTTCGTATATATATTGACGAACCAATTTTATTTTAACATAAAATTGATACGAACGCTTCAATATAAATGAATGCAAATAACCCGATATATATGATATATTATGTTACTCGGGTCTAAATACTTTTAACACGCAATATTCGCCATGTGCAACTATTTATATGATACCAGAATCATTTCTGTATGCACGTGACGATGCAAATTTCGATGAATGTTTATAATGAATACTTTGTACCGAATATACGATCCACTAAAACGCAAGTCATGTACATATATTATACAATACATAACTAAACATATATA
>JABMBV010002581.1:0-11248 GCA_018906735.1 Mesochorus sp. PSUC_FEM 10030011 | reverse complement strand
ATATTTATTTGTTTATTCCACGAAATGATAGTATTTAGTCAATATCAGAAATTTATTGGAATTTTTGAAATAGTTCAATCGAAATTTTACTTGTTTGAACAATATAAGAATAAATGAAAATACAAAAAATAAAAATAGACTAGAAAAAATAAAAGCTGACTTGACGAAGCGTTTTCGAACTAGAGTCTCATTTCGGTCATGTTACACGCCCATACAGTGGAGTATTTATTCAAAATAATTGTTGTTCAAAAAAAAAAAAAAAATACGCGAATGTTTGTCCGCGTGATTCAACTTCGTTCTCTAACATCAAGGTTGTGAAGGATAACGTTTTCAATTACATCAGCAAGACACGAGGAGACATTGAAAAGTGAGAAAATCCGAGATAAAAGGAGACAAAAATACTAAGCTATTAAAAAAAAAAAAAAATGAAAAACATATATATACTATAACATAGCGCGTATACGGAGTGATTCAAAATTAATCATACGCTGAAAAGCTTCAGAAACCCTAAACATTAATTTTATTAATTTTTATTTCGATATGAACGACTCGATTATAAAAATTAACACAAATAAACAATATCTCTGCTCAAAAAATATTTTCGAAATTTCGTCTTTATCCCATTGATATAAAAAAATTAATTTGAAATTTTAAAATAAATAAATATTATACATATTGTTTAAAAACACACAATAAACGATCATGTGACAATAAGAACGAGTATAACAGTGAAGCTTAAAGCTTTGATAATCGTATATTCGAAATAAAAAAAAAAAACAAACAAACAAACATGGGATAAACGTTGACACTTTTTTTTCGGTACGTGGTCTTACATGAGTGTCCACTCTCATACGCACTGCAACTTTTAACATCGTTAAGTTTGCGGAATTGCGTTGAGGGGCACACAAGTAAGAGCGCATCCGAATAAGAAAAAAAAAAAACATCTGCTACGCACACACTCGAAGACTCTCACGAGATCTCGTGTCGCTTCGAGACCGTTTAAAACTTTTATTTTAACATTTATGTTCTCTTATTTATTTCTGTTTGTCAATGAAATTTTTATTTTAGCGCTTTTAACCGCGCCAGCAACGAGAAAGAGGTTGAAACAATTTTTCTTTACTCAGTATGCATACAACACTTTCTCCATCATCCCCTTTCCCGGCTTGTTTTATTAAAGTATTATTAAAAGTTTGCATCATCAGCAAGCAAAACTGGACATGTACAGAATATATTTTTATTTTGGTGAAAAAAAAGTGATTAATTATCGACAAGTATATTGTTTAATTTTATTTTACTCGAATAAACATCTTCGTCATGTAGATTTAATTAAAATGAATCAATTTGTCTCGATACATATTTTTTAACCCCCATTCAAAATATTCCATCGTAATTTCGAGCTGAAAATCATTTTTTTAAAGAAAAAAAAAAAAAGTTTTAGAGAAAAAAAAAACAGCCCGTATACGAGGACGAAATATGGGAATAGGGTTGATGTCGACGCAGGCAAGTTGCCAAAGGGGAAACAGCGATAAGATGCCCTTGCCAAGAGGGTGTGGAAAAATAAAGGGAAAACAGCAAGTGGCTGAAAAAAATCATGGCCTCTTGGGTACGTTGGATGGGGAACGGAAAGGGAGGGACCGAGATCAACTGAATAACGCGGCGCTGGCAAATTTCCCTGTTCAACAATCGAGGTACCCTTTTCGCCCTACAAAACTCTGGTGATACGCGCTGGCCGTGGCTCGTACATGTGGCAGATAAGAGTGGTAGCACTTCTCGGATTGGAATAACTAAACGTAGGGGACGAGAACGCGAGAAACGAGACCGCAACAGGTGTACACACTCGAATCCGCAGACACTTGGTTTTCTGTAACGCTCGGCGCAGAGTGGACGTCGCTACATGTAAACTCAAATTAACTTAGCCCACACTCTGGACGCTGGAGTTTCAAACTTTACCGATTCAACGCTCATTATCATCATTTTTAATCCACTGAACGTGAAAGAATTATTGTACCGCTCCGAATGAAAGACAGCGAAATTCGATAACAAAATCACAAAAAATTTTTTTTTCAATGGAAGATGAAACAAAAAATTTACGTTTGAGTCACGAACTTTTTAATGATTTTGAAAATTTGTATGAAATTTCTTAAAAATCATACTCAAGAATATATAAGAATATTAATTCAAATTTTCAAAATATCTTTAAAAAATTATATCCAATAAATTTACCTTATTTTTTATATACGTGAAAAAAAAAAACATTTGATTGTGACTATAACGAAAGAGCGCCCTTAAACGAAATTAATTTGAGAATAAAAAATGAAGAACGCGTGGTGTTTTATTTTATTTTCACCTCGGCACAAATATAATTTGTATTTTATTCTGAGAAGTGCATTTATATATATTTTTTTTGTTACCACGCAGCGAGAGCGCATAACCCATTTATCGATGTAGGTCGAGGAAAATTTTCAAAGTTTTACTGTTCCGCGAGGGAGCGTACACCGCGGAGAGAAATAACGAAATTTCCGTCGTTGTATTTGATGTGGAAACATGCGCTTACTACGCGGTGGATAGCACGTGGGTACACGTACATATATAGCGATGTATGTGCACGTAATATGAACTGTAAAGGCACATAGAGACGCACGAGTTTATATATATACACCGTAGGCCAAGCTGCGCACATAACACCTCGACAACGACATTTTATATGGTTCATATTTTCGAATCTCTGATATCCAGAGAGCACCGCGAGCAAATAGTTGTAGTAAAATAAATACTTGGGTCGAGCCTCTGAAACAACAAATATTCATGCGATCGTGAGGACTTTCGATCAATATTTCTGTCAAAATTCCCTATTGATAAATAACAAGAGGCAAAATTGCAGAAAAAAAAAAAGAATATGAAAGAAATTTAATTCTCGTAGAGAAAAAAAAATGATATTCGATCCCGTGGATACTGATAAAAATAATATTGGACGGTGTATAAAAACGATAATCTCTTTCGTTCCTTGCTCCAATTTAATCGCGTGCAAGGTGTCCGCAGAGAAAAAGCACGAAATTGTTGTCGACTCTTCGCGAAATGGGGGGTTCGATCGTTAAGGCGTTACCGTCGGCAATATTCTGCCCGGCGTATATTATTAATGATCGTATATACACGGTCAAGTCATTTGCCAGTGCAGCGTTTTTATCGTCTCGCTCTCTCGGAGGTGGAGCCGCGCGTAAAGAGAAATTGAGAGAGGCTTTGGGGGATGGGGTGTATAAAGCATAAAAAATATTAGTATCCGACAATAACTGCTCGCACTCGTGGTTTAAGGCACTCATTTATGGAGTAACGGCACGTTATATCGAAACATTGATTTTATCAATAAATCTTTGCGTAAGATGGTAATTGCTTAAATTGAATTTATTCATACATATGTATCTTTATTCAAATACAAATTTATGTTGAATAGATTGGCGTAAAACAAAAAAAAATGCGAAAGTTCGAGTGTATGCGAAGCAAATGCGAACTTAGCCTAAGCTTAGCTTGGCGAGTACTCACTCTTTTTCTATTCTCCACTATGTCTTAGGCGCGTAGTAACTACTTTTATTATTATTATTTTTTTTATTTCATCAAAATTTTCAAATAAAACTAAAGCATGTGACTTTTAGTTTCAAGCCGCAGCGTTTGACAAAGCAAAGCACATAGCTGCTCGCATAATAATGAAATAGAGGAATATAAATTAATTAATATAATCAGACGCAGTGTAATATCGATATATATGTGACACGTGTGCCATTATAAGAAAAAGAAGATCGACGAATACGAGTAATTGGAACGATCGTTCGGCTGGCTTATCCCAATCTCCAAATCGATATTGGCCGGGGTCAAGTTTCATCCCTTGGAGAGAAAGAGAGAGAGGGAGAGGGAGAGAAGGGAATAGAAAGACATACAATACGAAAGAGAAACAAAAACGAGAGGTGGATTAAACGAGCAATCCACGTTATGACGGAAAGAGCCGAATTTCGGAAGGATATTTATACGAAATCCTAGCCGGAAATCGACCGTTTTCCCTTCGATTTCCGGTCTAGAGGCGCTTTTTTATGTACGGGCTCTTTCCGAAGTTTCGAGGCTTTCCGCGCGAGACAGACTGCAGACAGAAAAGCATCATCGGGATTTCGAGAGAAGAGAAACGACGGACGGGGCAAAAGGATTATCGGGGAGTGGGTGGTTCCGAAGTTCGATGCCTCGTCGATCTCGAATATATACGAATGTTTCGAACTATTGCTATAGGAAATAAGAGACCGTGGGAATTGGACCGAACGCATCGAATCTTGAAACTTTCTGTTCGGATAAAAGTGCAGGAAAAAATTAATAAATTTGTGAATGCACAAACAAACCCGTAGAAGGATGGAGGGGAAGCCAGCGGATCGCCCCAATTAATCGACGTTTCGAGGCGATCTCGAATCGTATTTTTCGTAACTTTTTTTCCTCGTTCCGTCCACGTGGAGAATTCGAAGAGTGGGGACTCGCCTGTGGCTGATGGCATGGAGACGTCGCTCAAAAATCGACTCCACGGGTGGGACGAATTTCTTCAGGATTATCGTGTCGGGGAATAAAAATAAATGTTCTTTAAATAATAATAAAACAAAAAAAAGAGAATAACACGAGAAAACTTCTCGTTCCCTGGAGAATGTTTTGTTCGTCATCTATCAGAAAAGGTATAGAAAAATAAAATAGATTCGATTTTATCGGAAGTTTCACGTCGAAAGCGCTTCCAAAAGAACAAAAGCGATAAGTAACTTCGATACCCGTATTATTTTTATACTCCTCGAGTTCGAGACGAGTTGAAGAAATTTCGCGGGAGTTACAACTTTTTCAAAAGTCAATTTTCTCTGGGAATCGCCGGCGAATTGTACACTCTTTTTTTTTCTTTTCTTTTCCAATCGATTCGTGATTTTTCTCAATACTTTTGAAATGTATTCTACCGATAACCGATCATCCGTAAAAAAAAATGGTAAATCTTCAAATTGTTCGAGCGAAATAAACGACGTGTAGCAAAACTTCGATGATTTATGACGAGTTTTTGTTTCTGGTTTTTTTTTCTTTTTTAATTTTTTGTCCACAAAAAACTATGTATCTTGTATAAACGCTTAAGATGCTTATTCATCGTTGTCAGACACCGTATATCCCGGGAATAAAGCCGTCAACATTTTTTTTTTGTTACCTCGTTCTCACACCTCCGCGCGCGAGTCCGCCTCTTTTTCTCTTCCTCGCGGCTCTTATCCTCTTGCGAAAAGAAGGGCGCGCAAGCGTTAAAGATAAATCGTTTTTTGGTTGAGCCGAGCCGCGGGAGCATTCAGCGACGGGTACGAGTGAAGCGATTCGCGACTCGCTCGTTTATACAGCGGTTATATCTCAGTTTTCCCCTCCGCGCGCGTGAGGCTTTTCTTCTTTTCTACGTCGAGAGGAGTGATAAAGCGTTCAGCGCGGCGGTGGACCAGCAGCGCGGAAGGTCTCCGGAAGAGAAGAAAAGCATTTCGAGCTGCGTGATCTTTGACACCTACCCCTTGGGAGAAATCGCATTGAGAGCCGAAAAAAAGTTATATCTACTGAAACTTTTTCTTTCATTTTTTTTTTCTTCGGAAGAGAAAAAAAAGCATTGATTTCGTGAACGATTAATGAATTTCGTCTGGACGTTTGTATCCTTTGACGCGGAGAAACAAAAGCTTTTATTTATCGCAAAATGTGTTCATTTAAGCAATTTTAATTATCAATTCAATGCCGCGACTTTTTCAAAACCTTGTTGCATTATTGATATCGAGAGTTAATTTTATTTTTCTCAAAAAAACGAAGAATTACAGGATAGAAAGAGTAAGAGAACAAATAAAAAACGATCAGGTGACTCTTTTTACTCGGTAGATTTTTCTCGGTTCACACTGCAGGTTCTCGTTATTCCCAGTCACGTTCGAGAATTTTTTCTAGTCTCGATCTCACGATCTCGTCCCACGGTCCGTTTTCATCCGAGATCGGAAGTTGACACGTACAAAATAGCAAGTGACTTGCGTCGTAAAAGTGAGGGAGAGCGAAAAAAAAAATAAATAAATGGCCCAAGAAATTATTTCCTCTCGGGTCAGATTGTCAGGATAAAAAGAGCGAGAGAAAACGTCGATAAAGTTAATGATACTCTAACGCGGGCGTTAAATTCAACAATTTATGCAACAACTTTAGCAGTTAACCTGCGGATGTTTTATAGTCGAAAGAGTCAAAAAAATTGGATAAATCACGAGTTTCTAAAGTTTCATTTTCATCTCGACGCGGTACAACGACGTGACGGCTCGCCATCGAAGCGTCAACGTGTCACGAAAGCGTCATTATTTTATCGCGAAAAGCTGCTTGATTATTCATTGTTCGTCTGACGATTCTCGTTTCGGGGCTAAGTGTGTTGCGCACTTGGTGCCTCGATAACTCACCCACACACATTCTCCAGGGTCTCGTGCTTTAGTAATAACTTTTACCAACATCTCAAACATGAATGTCTTTTAATTGCTTTTCGATCGAAAAACTTTTCGTCATAGTGATTATGCGAAGAATTTCGATTTTCGATCGAGTTTACTTGACAGTAATAATTATTATCATAAAATAAATGAATATGCAACGACATCTCGATGACAATTTTTTTTCTTTCAATAAAAATAATGACAAATGTGTGTGTATAAGAGGGTGGGAAAAGTGGGGAAGGAAAAATTGGGATATGTCGAGTCGGTTCGAGAACGACGTACAACTGTTGCTCCATGCAAAATCGTGGTTCCCAGCTCAGACATAATCACGTGGTCCCTGCTTTGACTGGGCGATGTATGTGTGTATATTTTTCTGTATTCGGAGAGCAGCTGAGGGGTGAGAGGGGTTGGTAGGGTGTTGATATATAGAAATATATATTCGCAGACACGATCGTCGTTCCAGAGTTTCTGTTTAGCGATTGGCCAAAATAGCCAAAATTTTCTCATTCGATGACAAGGGTAGTGACAATTGTCATTCTCATGATAATAAAGGAAAAGTTCGAATAATTACGTGAAGGATTGAAAAAAGTGATAGCGTACAAAGTACGAAGAAACATAGCGTGAAACACCGAAAAAAATAGATTTGGTTGTTTACGGAGTAAATTTGTAGGTTTTTTTTTGTTTGTTCAGGATAAGTGTTCGGGATAATTTATTCCCAATGAATGTCGTTCAATGATGGGTTTAAATGCACATACAAAAAAATTCATTTTTTTCGGTGTGTGAAGGGAATATTTATGTGATTATAGTTATATATGTCGTGTATCATTATCATTATTATATGATCGTGAGTGTGTAAATAGTGACAAATTGCGTGTTAAAGCAAACAACATCGGCAAGCGATATCAGCCAATCACAGTGTGTATAATCGCTATTTGCATCGTTATTATTCTTCATTGATTTTATTATTATTTTGACTATTTTTCTTCTCGTCGTTTAAGTTCACGATCGAGACAAGTATATTCACGATATATTTACGAATGAACATTGACGTTGCAATAATTAACAATTAAACAGTGAGTTTCGTTAAAGGGTCGATTGTTTTATGTAGAAAATAAATAACTCTTCAACGAAATCCAATGCTGTCCCTCGATCTCGTTTCACGGATATAAAGCGATGTTTTGTGACTGCACAGTGAGCTCAGACTTTTTTCCTAACTAATTAATGCCAAATATTCTTCGAAATTCGCGTTATTTGAATATAACCAAGTTTTGCAAAAAAAAACCAATAGGAATTAACAGCGAATAATTTCTATACCTAAAATAACTATCGAATAAATAACAAAATTAACGAATTTCCTGTTGACTTTTTCGTAAAGTCGTGTTTTATCGATCAAAATTTCAATATCGTATAAATATTGTGCCTGGAATATAAAATTGTATTTCCAATTTATTCTCAAGACCGAATATTCACTTACTTCACTTATACATTTATAAAAAATAACAATAGTCGATCGAGATCTCCTTAGGATGAAATTATAGCTCGGAATTAGGCGTTAGAAGGAGTACAAACGTGAATTTGATCGTGGAAAAGCGTTTCTCCGGGCTCTTGTCTCGAGAGGGGTAGGCCAGAAAGAGAGAGAGAGAGAGAGAGAGAGAAAGCGAGAAAGAGAGAGGTAAAGCCTCTGGTATACAGGACTGGGCGAATTTTAATAACGGGCCAGAAAGCTCTCTTATCCTCTCGGTATGCTCTCGTGTAGAGCCACTCGCTTCTCTCACAGAGCTCTTGACGTCGAGTCGCGAACGAGCGAGGGAGAATATAAGGGGGACCGACTCCTCCGCGGTATGTACAGGCAAAAGATACACCGGGAAAGATGAGCGAGCTCGACAGAGCAAAATAAAAAGACGAGGCCGAGCAAAGACTCGGCAATCTCGTGAAACCCGCCAACTCCACGTTCTCTATAGCGACACTCTGTTCTCGCGAGGTTAGTCGCCGAGTTCCTTTTTCTTTTTTATCCCATCGTATATCGGTATTTTCATCTGACTATTATTCCCTCGGTTTGATCAGGTAAAAAAGAAATGATTTTTTTTTTTATTTTCATTAACGATTAACCCCAACGATTTTAATGCTCGATCTTTTGATGAACTTGACGTTAACGGTAAACAACTATATACAGTAATTATAATAATCGATATTCCCGAGGGAGACTTGTGTGCGAAGAAATTCAATTTATTCAACGACCTTGGTGATTATAGCAGCGGAGAAGGGATCCTCATCGTTTGGGAACAAATGTTCCAGAGACAGTTAGACAGATGGATAGATAAACGGCAAGAAGGAAATTGAATGAAAATCGTTGAATAATTGCTTCTCGACAGAGGCGAACCCAAGGGCGAAAATGATAAATCATTCTCGAACTATATGAAGACGTAGGAGAATGCCCTGCTTGATTCGATCAAGTTTTTTTTCTTTCTAATCGTTTTTGAGATACCATGAGAATATGTCGGTTTCAAAAGTTCCTGGGGGTTGTTAAATAACATTTCAAGTGCTCTGGCGAATCTTCGTTCAATTGCAAAACGTTTAAACCCCCTTTTTGTGCCAAGTCCCACTTTTAGACAATAGTAAAAAATGTACGCGGTTACTTTTGAATGAATATTTCCAATTATTGTTGAATTGATCGTAATTTCAATCGATTTCGATACTACTCGACTTTGTATGCATGCACACACATACAAAACGATCTAGCCAGGAACAAAACGGAGTTTTCGAGCAGTTGGAGAAAGTAGTGAGAAAAAAGCTATCGCGGGAAGTAACTACTAATAGTCGCAGTGGAAGGGCGTCGTTCAACTGCACGTTGGCAAACAACTCACTGAGAATAGAAAGAGGTAAAGCAAGAGACTATAGTACGAGAGAGAAAGAGAAAGAGAGAGAGAACGAGAGAGGGTGAAAACGAGAAAGAGAAAGGGTTGAGAGGGAGCGAGGAGAGAGCATTGCCCGAGCGATATTTGGAGTTCGGCAACTCGCAATCGTCGGCTCGTTAAACTTTAGTGCTGGCCCAGGTCACACGTATACAACAACGCGCACATGTAAAAATGGCTCACTCAAATAAGGGTAGTTCCTCGCGCTCTTCTCCCTCTTATTCCATTTGAACTGACGTTACGATGAAAAACCTTCGACCGGGTTACTTATAGCTGGCGCAATGTTGACTATTGCGATAGATACGAGGGGAAAAGGGACGGTAAAAGCTCGGGTTTTATCAGCTCTCCAAACTCTGTGATTTACAGAAACTTCTAGTAAAGCAACCCTTTTTACACGCCCGCATACACAAACGCGTGCTCGCACACCCACACATACGCTTTTTATGAGATTATTTTCCTGCGTTAAACTTGCACGCTTTCAATCACGATTTTATAAACAACCAACGAATAAAAACGACAAATTTCCAATCGAAAAGACACTAGAAATGGACCCAAAAGACTAATCAACGTTTTTTTCAACTTTTCTTTGCTGTATTCGGTTTCAATTGATCGATTAAAACTTGTGGAGGATGTTTTTTAAAATGGTTTTCAATAGAATTTTGTTTGAGAACGTTTATTATGATTGACGAAAAAATGTAAAGAAAAAAATGTGCAAAAGTCAATTTTGGAATTTTATTACGAATTAAAATCTGCACAAAAATCAGGAAATTTTCTGAAACAAGGAAAATAATGATGTATTTTTATTTTTATTCTAAAGCAATTTATTTTTCATTTTGAATTTAATTTTTTAAATTTATTTTGAAACAATGATTTTTTTAATTTTATTAGGAATTAAAATGTCTACAAAAATAGAAAATGTTTATAATTCAAGTTGCATTTCAATGAAAAAAAAGTAGCAAAAATAAAACTTAGAGCTGATAAAATCAGGAACTTTTCAGAGACATGAAGAAATAATGATTTTAATTAAGCAATATTCTTTCAGCAGCGAAAATAATTAGTTTTCAGCGAATTCACTTTTCAATGGAAAACCTCATAGTAAAGTTTCGACCCCATTCTCAATGCTGATGAATGTACGCTCAATCGAGGCTTTTCCCGTGGATTCGCAACACCAAAGTCATCCGAGCGAGAGTAATGTAAGCGTAAATAATCTCGACATCGGCATCTTTGCACTGGAGTGTTCAGTGATGTATTCAGAGAACTCGTGCCACAACAAGGATCTCAACGACAAGGATCTTGCCCAAGTGACAAGTTAGATTGTTGCAAGGTTGTTCTTGGAGAAGGGGTTTCAAGATGGCGACTTGTCGAACAATTCGCGATTTGCCTGTTAAACGACTAACTTTGTCGGATTTTGTCAGGCAAAAGGACCCATCTCGCGTTCCGTAAAACGCTCAACTATAAAGGTTAACGCCCTTTTACTCGAGTCAGTCTCTTTAGTCCTCCTTCACTCCCTCGTAGTATACGTACATATGTATGGGGCATTTTATCAAAAATAAATTGCAATTAATTACGAAGTACGGGATTCAATAGTCAATAGAAATAATTGGAGAAAGTTATCGAATTTTATCATCTTATGTCTTCTCGAAGTATATATAAAAACGAGACATTTTATTAGAAGTTAATTACAAATTATACCGAAGTACTAATCCGTTAATTAATTGAAATAATGAAAGAAAGTTGTCAAACTTTTTGTATATTCATTATTCATTCACCAGATGCATTTGATTTGTTTGGGAAAATTCCGATTTACTATTAAATTGACGGATGTTTCATTGAACACGGAATGCCCCATATATATTTTAT
>JABMBV010002570.1:0-11252 GCA_018906735.1 Mesochorus sp. PSUC_FEM 10030011 | reverse complement strand
AATTACATTTTCGATCAATAAATTAAGAGAAACAATAATGTCATGGTTTTTTTGATGGTGGTTATGGGAAAAGAATTTTCGCTTCGTCCAATCCGTCGCCTCTTTCCTCATGCGTATATATTCGTTAAAATTTCGTTGTGAAATTTGAAAAATTTTGATAATTAACGAATTTTTTTGTGTTTGCAGTTTTCCTCGACGTGAAATTGGATTGCAAATTGCCATTATTGGTGCCGGTCATCAAAAGAACCATGAAAAATCCGGTCGCGAGGAGAAACCGGAAAACCCGACGATGCAAACAACGTGGAAAATTTGTTTGCTCGAATTGCGGCAAGAGATATCGATACAATCGTGGCCTGAGTAGTCACATTTTGTACGAATGCGGGATCGAGCCACGTTTCAGCTGTCCGCACTGTGACGATTATTCGAACAAGAAACAAAGGTCCCAAATTTATTCGCACATAAGACGATACCACGAGCACCATCCGGTCTATGCCCTGGACGCTAAATCGCTGAGTGGAGATCCGTTGGGATGATGAGAAGAAACTTTTTTTTTTCCGTTTTAAAATTTGTATGTTTATTCACGATTTTATTTTTCTTGACACTTGTTTCGTAAGAAATTTTACGTTTTTAAAATTATTATTTTTTTTTATCATTACTTTTGTTTTTCATTCGTTTAATACTTTTTTTAAAGCCATCAGTAAAATTTAATCAAAGATTTTGAAATCGATCGAATCGACAAAGGAAAACACAGAACAATGTATATAAAAGTATCTACGATCTTTTCATAAAGTGCAAAATATGTCGATGCACACGAAGTGTCAAATTTATTTTTACAGAATGATATAATCAGGGATTATCATCAATATGAAAAAAAAAAATTCCAATAAATATGAAATATTTTTCGTCATGAGCCTCAAAATATTCATTTTCTCCTTAACTGTAAAGTGTTTGTTTCTGTTTCTCCATTGTTTCCTTACACTTGTAATATTTTTATTTCAGGACAAAATGTGTGAAAAATGTAATTAGATAAAAAATCCTAATTAATTTCAAAATTAATAGGAATTCTTTTTGTTTGCAGCCACCAAATCATTTCGATGGATATAAAAAATAATGACATTTTCTCTCCACAGCTATTTCTAGACAATCGTACTTTCTGTTTGAAAATACAATTGAATCGTTTCTTTTGTTCCTTATTCACATTTAAGCCGATGTTCAGTTGACGAGTGCAATATTATTTTCAGGCATGGCAAGTCGTTTAGAAATTATTGTTAAAATTTAGGTGAGCCAAATAAAATTTGTTGTTTATCCATTGGTGAATCAAATAATTTGCAATATATTTTAGTGAGTGGGCGAAATGTCACTAAATTGTAATATCAGTAATAACAAGCAATATTTATTTGGCCTTTTTGAATAAAAAAAATATTAACGTTAAAAAAAAATTGAGTAATTACAATGATTATCTTGTAAAATTTTTTATATTTACAAAAATGTGAATGATTTTTTTTTATTTTACAGTTTTTTTTGTTTAGTTTCACTAGACGATTGTCGATAATTGAGTAAGAAAAAGGAGATAAAAAGGAAATAAACGTATTGAACGATTTTCATGTGTTGCAGATTTCAGAGATGACCGAGTCGTGAGATCAGCCGTTGCGCATGTTATTGCCACCAAGTGGGAACCCTTTAGAACGACACCGACATACTATAGGGCTGAGGGAAAATACGATTGTCCGACTTGTGCAAAAACTTACAAGTGGTATAGATCGCTGCATCGACATTTGCAGTACGAGTGCGGAAAAGAACCGCGCTTCACGTGTCCCTATTGCAATTACTTAGCCAAGCAGAAACCTCACGTTTATTCTCACATCAAGACTCATCATCCCTCGTTCGAGGTCTACGCCCTTGACAAAAAAGAACAAATGTGAAAACGCTTACGACTCTTCTCTGGCGTTGAATAAATGTAAAAAGAAAAGTGAATTGACGAAACGACAAGCGAACATTTATCTCCATTTCATTTTCATTTATTTATTTATTTTCTGTACAAATTTAAGGAGCTAACGCTTGCCGATTGATAAAAAAAATAATAATAATAAAATTCTTTCATCATTCGGTTAGATATTGACAGAATCCAATTTTCCAATTAAATTTCAAAAATATACCTTTTTTTTTTAATATTCATTCGATGATTGTATTTTTAGAAACGAATTTCACCGAGTTGTGTTGTGTTCGTATGAAAAATTTGATTTTGCACATTATTGTATTAGGTAATGGTCTTCCCTGGTTGTCTATCTTCTGTCGATTGTTGTTTTCTATTCTCGGGATTTAATTTTTCTCTTTCTTTTCCTCTCTCCCTACCTTTCATCCAATTAAAAAAATAACGAGAATTAAAAATTGTACTCATTGCAATAAAACTTGTCCGCAGGTTGGATCTACACTCAGACGATGTATCCGAAGCGTTCTCGTAAGAAAGACCCAAACGACACTACCCTCAAGTACGCCTGCCCACACTGTGGATTCCGGAACAAGAGAAAAGATCACATTTACAGACACATAAGGAGAAAACATCCCGGCGAAACTGTTTGTTACGTCGATCTTACGTTGTTACTGGACCCCAAAGATGAATACCCGTTTAATCTATAGAAACAATAGATTATTTTTTAACATTTTGTCAAGTAAACGAATAATGAGAAGAACGGTCAGAGATTAGCAAAATCTATTTTTCTATAACATTATTTTTTGTTACATGTATCGCTGTATTACATCATAGCCAGAAACGTGTACCCTTTAACATCGAAATATTATAGCCGAAGTTTGATAATTTTAAAGCTTGGATCGGCGGGTATTAAAATAAAAAAATTTTTTTTTTAAATGCCTACATAATTTATACCAAAAACCAAAATTCGATTTTGCATATCTCTGCTTTATATCGTTATCTAACATTACCATTTATTAAGAATCTTTTTTCATGACTGCTGTGTAATATAAACGTATTTGTACTATACATATATCATTGTTAATACAATGAAAATATTTTTTTAAATATAAAAACTATTGCGATCGCTTGATCTTGGCAATTACTTGCGATTCGAGCGACGGCTTCTTAATGAATTTTTGATGCTTCGAGCATAGAGGCAGGGAGTGTTTGCGCGCACGTAATTTGCAAAAAAAAACAAAAGGTGAAATAAAAAACAAACGAAAAAAAATGTGTGTTTCGACGAGGAAAATGCTCGACAGGACTCAACTAATCTCGAAATGTGTTTTTTTTTCTTGTCTCGGTTACAGGAGTTCTCAGCAAGGGTTGGATAAGTGTTCGACGAGTGCCAAGGGAGAGAGGATCCTATCATCGGGATCAGCATCGTCATCCCTGTCCGAAATGTTATCGGAGCTACAAGCATCGCAGTCACATGATGCGACATTACAAATACGAGTGCGACATGCCAAGGAGATTCGAGTGCCCTTACTGCCAGCACCATTTGCGCCAGAGAACACACGTTTGGACTCACATTAGAACGTTTCATCCCGATCAAGAATTGTACTGCATCGATATTGTTACGAACACGAGGTTAACGCGACAGGTTCACAGACTCGACTGAAGTCAGTGTTGAAGAAACGAAAAAAAATGTAGAGCTTCGCGTTAATAAGGAAAAAAAATGATCTGGGCAGGGCTCAGCAGTGTTTGAGGCCTTCCAAGGACTTGAACACCTGCAATTTTACTATTTGTGATATTTCGTTATCACAGCGGTATTCGTTAAGCTCTCGAATTAGGAAATACGATACGGTTTTACTTTTATCGTAGATAGACGAAGGGTATTTTTTTAAAGAATTTTTTCTTTTCGAGATGTCAACTCTCGACTCTAGGCCGGGAAGGGGAAAAACATAATATATTATTGCTGCACACACTTGTTAACATGTAAATAATTGGACTGATTAAACACACTTGACACGTCTGTTACATACGATTTATCACGAGCCAATAATTATTTCCTCTTTTATTTTCAACGTACAGGATCGGGGTAATATTTCGATGAAATGATTTTACTGCAACTCGAGTTTATTTGTCGATGTTCATCGTGTTGTCCGGTTAAAATTCGTATCGTTGAATATTTTACTGGGACAATATTCGATTTTTTTTTATTAATATATTTCATTATTTCCAGCAATAATGTGACTTTGATGGGTTTTCAGAATACTACCCGGAAACGAGGAGTAGGAGGACCTCCGACGAGGATCCGACGGACAACGTCGGGCCGCGTAGACTTACCACGAAAATGTATGAGTGTCCGTTTTGTGCCAAACAGTACGTTTGGAAAAAGTCGATGCTGAGACACGCGAGGCACCAGTGCGGCCAGCAGGAACGTTTCGAGTGCACGCAGTGTCCGACGAGATACCATCAGAAGGTTCAAGTCGTTCGTCATCTCAAGAACCACCATCCTCACTCGCCCCAAATGTTTCGTGACAATAATCTCCAGTTGTTCGTCAGGATATAGTGAAAATACACAAATAAAATTGCACGAGAAAAAAAAGGAACAAACAAAATGTGATTCGATGATAGTGAATTTGTTCGACTTTATTTTTTTTTTCTCCGCATTTGTCTCTGTCCTTTTTCAATGTCCAAGAGCATCCGAAGTAATAGAAACTTGGAGTAACACGTTGATCTTGAAATTTCAGGCTATTACGGGCCTCAGTTGGATCTCAACTACGTTCTGCAGACGGTCGGTTGCAGCTTCAAAGCCGACGACATCGACTCCCAAGACTCGACGAGCGTTCCTGGCTCCTCGTATCACCAACAGCAGGACTGTGGACCGGGAAAATATTCCACGGGAGATAGTGGCTCGAGGCAGTACGTCGATCAACCATCGAAATCTCCACCCTCGTCACATTTCTCAGGAAACTCCAACAGACCGTTTTCTTGCCCTAAATGCGGACGCTGCTTCACCGTCAAGGGCAACATGACGCGACATTTGAGATACGAGTGCGGTCAAGAGCCCAGATTTCAGTGTCCCTATTGCGACTTCAGGAGCAAACAAACCTCCAACGTAATGTCACACGTCAGAAGTCGTCACAATGGCGAACGAGTCTACGTCGTTCATCTCAAATATTAGAAAACATTAACTAAGGAAGAATCATCCAAAGAAACGCCAAATTCGTTATATGTCCTCGCTATGAAAACTTTTATATGTATTTTATATCTTTATTGTTGTTTTTATCCTCGTTGTTATTACATTTCGTAAATATTTCAAATATGACATAATAACTTGTGGTCGATTGTTTTTTTTTCTTAAATATACTCGACAATTTTCGAGATAAGAAAACAATTGAAGAAATAAATTTCTTCCGGTTTTATGAGGTGTTGGGGTTCCGTCGTCGTCGCCGTACTTTTTTTTCTTTCTCTTCGAAAATTAATTTTATCCTCGATGCAGTATTTTCAGGTTCGCCCGAAAAAGTTTTTTTTTCCCGTAGTTAAATGGATTTCCAGTCTCCCTGGTACTGACTCTCTTTTCTATTTAATCCTTTCAGATTTCTTCAGCATGGATTTTTGCGTAAATCTCGAGGATCCGATGATGCTTAAAGGAGACAGTTTAGACTCGTCGGGAGCGACACAAGATAACAATCGCTTCTACTGTCCAAAGTGTTTGCACAGCTTCAGTCGTAAGGACAACCGCAATCGTCACTTCAACTTCGAGTGCGGACAGCAGCCCAGATACAAGTGTCCTTACTGCGAATTCCGAAGCAAACAAACGTCCAACGTTATGAAACACATTAGAACACGGCACGCGGGACAACGTGCCTACGTTGTGCGTCTGCAGATGAATGAATATTACGAAACATATTAATCGACGTTTATTTAAATGAAAAATTATTAATTTGTAAATATTTTATAGAAATAATTATTGTTTTCCTTTCTCGTGACGAAATGACGATACTTGAAACGAAAGAAAAAAAAACCGCGAATAAATTCGGTCCCGTCATTTAATCGTTTTTGTCCTTTCATGAATTTTTGGTTGATGGCACATTGTTGTTGTTCTTTTCTAAATAACACAATAGGAATAAACCTCATAAGCTTTTTGCTTCTTATCTTTTTTTTTCTTTTTTTAAATTAAAAAATAAAGTATTTTTCTTGATAAAAAATGAACTTTTTCAGGAAAGTTTCAGCTCCGCAATCTCTTGCAACATGGCGACATTAACGAGCTGGTTTGCTCATTTTTTTTCCTGTTGCAGGTCCTTTCGCGATGGACGTCTCGACCAACATGACCCCTGCAAAAACTTCGAGATTTCCATGGGGCTTTCAACGACAGAAAAGTCTCTCGTATTGTCCAAAGTGCTTGCGCGGTTTCACCCTGAAAAGCAACTGCAAGAGACACCTCATGTACGAGTGCGGACAACTGCCAAGATTCAAGTGCCCGTACTGCGAACTAAGAAGCAAACAAACGTCCCAGATATATTCGCACATTAGGAAAAAGCATCCCGGTGAAAATGTCTTCTTCGTCGATCTGCACTCGTAACTAAACGAGATCGAACATCGCGCACTTTTGAAATTGTATTTGACTCTCGTAATCGATTTTGCGCACTGTAAAATTATAAGTTTATATAAAGATTTGCATTATACAAAAAAAAAAACAAAAAGAGAGAAGAAAGAACAAAAACGTCAAAATCGATAATGGTAGACATTTTTACTTCTTTAATCCCAGAGGAAAATGCAGGTGTATGATCTTGACAAGTGAGTGTTTTTATTTTGTTTCAATCAACTCGTTACCATCTCTTCGTCATGTTACTTCTTCGAGGACGCTGGAATCTCGCCTCCGACTTTATTCCTCATCTTCTGTATCTTTTCTCTCTTGTTATCTTTCTCTCTCTCTCTCTCCCCCTCTCTGTCCTCATTTTTCTCTTTCTATACTGTTTCCAGGTCACTTTCGTTTCTCGTGGTCGACTAACTCGATGAATTTTTTTTTATTTCAGAGGTTCAGCGCTACAATCGTTTGTACGGAAAGTACGACGTCGTTTATCCAGAGGTCGTGAAAGCCGAGGGTGGCCGTTATCCTCGGAAACCGACGGATCGGCTGATCCACGTTTGTCCCAAGTGCGGAAACGGCTACACCGCCAACAAGAGTCTTCTGCGGCATTTGCGTTACGAGTGCGGTCTCGCGCCGAGATTCAAGTGCCCGTACTGCGAGGCGCGTTGCAAGCAGAAGGGCCACGTTAACGAGCACATTAGGAGAAAACACAGGGGCAAAAAGATCTACATAATCGAGTCAACGAGTTGAGTCGAAGTTTCGCGCGCGTGACATGAACTTGTTCGAGGTAGATAAATGTCCTTCGTCAGGATCATTGTCACGGAACTGTCTGTCTGACTTCAACAAAATAAATGCGATGTGTTGAAGCGTTGTCGACGACTTGAATTTCCTTTTCTTCTGTGAACTGTTCTCGAAACTCATTTTTTTTTCGTACTGTTATATGTCGCTGTGTCTCTTAAAAAGAAAACATTTTTTTTATCTGTTTTCTATCAGAATTATGTTTCGGATGTCCCTGGGTTCTTCGTTGATAGGACAACGAGAGTTGATGACCGGAAGTCACCACAATTTTTGTTGCCCCTCTCCAGTATATTTTTTTTTCTCTCTCGTTGCGAGACTCGATCGTCACTAACGGAGAACAAACGTTTTTTTTTCTTCAATTTCAGGCAAGCGGCTCAAGTACGAAAGCGAGCTCGACATCTGCTCGGTCACAATGGACGTCGATGACGACGACGACGATGAAGACGACGACGACGATGACCCCTTCACCGCATACGCGAGAAATTTGACCTACGACGATCATGCCTACTCGACCTCGGCCTGCGATGCTGCAGGCCTCATGAAGATGCGGACCCGGCGCTCAATCGTCGTTGACAATATTCTTGCTAAACGCCATCCCTGCCCCCGTTGCTCGAGGACCTACATGCACGCCTGGGGCCTCAAGAGACACATGGACTTCGAGTGCGGTCAAATGCCCCAATTCGAGTGTCCCTACTGCGGCAAGAGAATGAAACAGCGGGGCCACGTCTATCGACACATTCGACATCGTCATCGAGGAAAACGCGTTTATTCGGTGGACCCTTTCTAGTGTTCGCGAACATTTTCACTCTTTCTTTCTCTCTCTCTATCTCTCTTTCTCTTTCTGTCTGGATGAACATTATTTATTCAATAAATGGTTCAAAAGAACAAAAAAAAAAAAGAAAACGAGTGAAGAGTGTAACGATGGAAATTTATCGAGAAAGCGAACATCGTTGAAACAATTTTGTAATTATCACTGTTTCTACTCTTTCTTTTCTTCTTCTTTATTTCAGAAATACGAGGATGATCCCGAAGCAGGGAATATTTCTCGACGAATCGCACACACATACCTACAGTTACATACATTTATATTTATAAAGAAAAGAAAAACTGGAACGTAAAAGAATATACATTTTTTTGGGTTCTCGCTTTAGTACACATTTTAATACCAGGTAGAACATAGAACCATGTGTATTAAGCATGCTTTCGCTTGGAGAAGAAAATACCCTTGGTTTTTCTTCTTCTCGAACGAAAAATAGAGGTCGGATGTTTGGAGAAAGAACAAAAGAAAAAAAAAAACAAACATTTTTTTCCCGATAAGAGTTCCGGTCGCTGATGACGAAACGTCTTATCCATCTATCTCTCTCACTCTCTCTCTCTTTCTCTCTTTCTCTCCCTCTTGACGAATCCTCGTATATTAATTAACTAATTGTATCGTATTTTTGTTTGTTTGTCCGGTTCCGAAAAACAGATATACTGCCGAGAATGATGACGACGAAGAATCTCCTGAGGAATTATCCGGTGTTGCCCCTTATCAAGGATCTCGCGACGATATGGATGGTGAAACAGCGAGCGCAGTTTCCTTATCGTTGCGAACAGTGCGGAAAGGGTTATCAGCATCGAGCGACCCTTGTCCGACACACGCGCCACGAATGCGGCAAGGAGCCGCAATTTAAGTGTCCCTACTGTGCGCACCGTACTAAACAGCGTGGCAATCTCTACCAGCACATAAGAACCAACCATCCAGGAAAAAATGTCTTCTCGAGTAGTATCTAACTACGAGTCTAGAACGTCATAGAAAGCAAAAAAAAACGTCGGTCCGACCGCTGAAACATTCTTGGGGTCACAGACGCCCATTTTTTTTTTTTTATTTTCATCATTTGATTCTTACGCGCTGATCTTCCTTCGAAGTCTCGGGATTGTAGATTCTGCATTTAAACGAAAAAAAAACAGTAAAAGTATACATAGAGTAGAAAGAAAGAACAAAAATTCCCGGTGACTCCGAAGGACGATGCTATTTTTTTCTTCCTTTGGTTTTTATTTATATGTAATTAAGGGACGACTAGTGTCGTCGTGATCGAGGCTCAACCGAAAAGCTTCGAATATATTTGTAGACACCGATCGCAGCTTGTGTCCCAATTTGTTTTTTGAAAACATTGCCGATATTACGAATCGAAAAAAAAAGAATGAACAGAAAAGAAATAGAAAGAAAGACGAAAGAAAACGAGATGAATAAGCGACAGATTCATTTCATTCTCTACCTCCACGACTCTAATCTCTAATCGATTTTTTTTTGAATCTTCGAACGAGATACTTGGAATAATAAAAGTGTAACAAGAGACTCCATGTTTTTATTTGTCGTCGGCTCATGTCGAAATGGTCACGTGTTGACTAACTTCGGTTTTTCTTTTAATTTTATATTCTATTTGTTAATACGCAAAACATGTGTTCCCCAGTGGCGTCACAAATGCTTTATCGTATTATGAAAAATAATAGAAAAAAATATATATAATGTAAAAAAAAAAATGAAATACGTGAACTTCATCCTGACGTGAATGTTTTCACTGATTTCAGGCTCGACAATGTCCTGGCCGGACTATCAACACCAGTTTTACTACGAACATCGCACCGTTCCGCCTCGTCGTCCGATCCAATACAGGAGGGAAGCCCCGTCGAAAAATTCTCGAGATACGGCTGAGCTCGGGGTCGACAAGCAGCCCGGTTGTTTCAAGTGTCCAAAGTGCGGCAAGGGCTATCGGTGGCTCAGGAATATGAAGAATCATCTGAAAGTCGAGTGCGGCAAAGATCCGATGGAGTGTTGTCCCTACTGCCCCCACCGGACCAAGTACAAGAGAAGCCTTCAGAAGCACATACTTCGAATACATTGTGCTTGATCGAACGTTCAATCGTTCGCTCGTCCAAACTTACGATTAGTCATTTTGTTGTACATTGAGAATACGTCGTTATTATGACATTAAAAAAAAAAGAAAAGAAAAGGAAAAAAAATTGTCCTTTGATTAATTGTCGTCAAATATTAAAACGAGAGACGAAAGTAGATTTTTGTCGATGAAAACACATCCAATTTTCATGTCCGTTATCCGTTATCGATCGACTTATTAACCGATTATTATCGATTGTCTATTTCAGCTGGCGGATACCAGTGCAATCGCTGTGGAAAAATGTACACGTGGCTCAAGACCCTCAGGGAACACATTCGGAGCGAGTGCGGCCTTCCCCCTCGTCATCAGTGTCCCTACTGTACTCATATGACCAAAAGGAAGTGGAACATGATTGCTCACATGAAGAGAATTCATGGGATTTAGGACTCTGAGAGATGCTGAAAGAACCTCTGAACTCATTGTGATTTATCATCTCATTTTCTCATGTCCCGAATCTCGAATAAATAATCACTGTGCTTCCTCCGACGAAAGTCTTTGCGAGTCTCGAGAAAAAGAATCCATTTTTTTGCGTCTGCTTTGAAAATGCCATTATGCCACGTCTTCCTCTCTCTCTCTCTCTTTCTCTATTTTTGTATTCGCTTTGTTTCGAGTTTTCAATCATTTGTCAATACTTTTCTTGGGCTCTCTTCAGTCATCAGAGGTTTTGGTCTTAAAAATATATACACGTTTTACCAACTTGCCTCGTTCTTCGCACTGACTAGCTATTTTCGTTTCAGGTATCAAATACACGTGCGAATGGTGCGGTCGACATTTCGCCTGGCCCTCGAGTCTTCGTCTTCACCAGAAAATGGCCTGCGGTAAACCCCCCAATTTCGTCTGCACCATATGCGGCTACAGATCAAACTTCAAGGGAAATCTCAAACGACATTTGTACTCGATGCACAAGATAAATATGTGCTGAACTTTTAACAATGATTCTATTATTTACACGAGCTACGAATCTCCTTCCCTCTCTATTACAGATCACAGACAACAAACAATATATATA
>JABMBV010002559.1:0-11254 GCA_018906735.1 Mesochorus sp. PSUC_FEM 10030011 | reverse complement strand
AATTAATTTGAAATTTTGCAAGAAAATTTTGAAAAAATATGTAGAATACAATATTAACTTTTTAATAATATGGCTTCGTGTTTTCTTTCTTTAATCAAATAAATGTTGTTTCCAAATAATATCCGGTGCCAAAAAATCATAGATGCAATGCTACAAGAGTGGTCATGAAATTCGTGGCCAGGCATTGAATTTGGGTGCTTGAACAGTGGGAGCCAGGTGGCAGAGTGCCAACACTTTTTTTTCCTAAAATTATTCCACTTTTGTAATCTTAAATAGTCTGGCTTGAAAACTTGCGGAAATTGCTATTATAACGAGAGATATAATTTACAATTAAACGATGTAGAAAGAAATTGGAATATTTGAACAAATAAAAGAAAATTTATAAAAACAATATGGAACACTCTCAGTCTACAATCCCCCTTGACTAATTTTTTCATAATCTAAAAAAAAGGATACTGCACGTATTGATATCAAGTCTTCGTATTGTTATCAGAATGAACAGCAATTGAACGTAAACATAGCAACAGAAGAGGAACTGATGACTTTACCAGGAATAAGTCGAAGTTTGGCTTCGAATATAGTTAGTCACAGACAAATGATAGGAGGACGTTTCAATAGAGTAGAAGATCTTGCTCTCGTGTCGGGAGTGGGTGCTCACAAGCTTGAATTGTTTAAGCTTGAGGTATATGTTCCTTCCGCAAGTGCTAGCGGCACTTCTTCCAGGGCGTCCATTAGCTTAGACTCTATGGGCAACAGTGAGAGCATCGTTGATGTCAACGGTGCCAGTGTATTTGCCCTTCAGGGAGTTCCAGGTGTCAATCAGGTGATATGAATATGCAATAATGATTATAATTAAACATTTTGAAAGGACGTCATCAGTAGTATTTTTTACAAATTCAAAATAAATATTACATAGAGTCAATATTTTTTTCTGTTCATTTGAAGAGAAAAAAATGATAGCCTCATTCATTGTTTTTCTATTTTTATTTTATTACTTTATTTGTCCCGATGGTGACTCATTGGTTGCTTCAAGGAATCCTACCATTAGCTAAAATACACGACGATTGAAGTCACAGCGCATAAACTTTTACGTTTTTCCTTATGGGTCAAAACTCGATTAACAACTATTTACGTTGGGTAGAGTTTCGCTAAAACTTTCCATGCATTCGTAATAACACCAAATTCAGATAGTTGGTCGTTTTGATTTTTAGTTCAAATGAAAAGAAAAAAAAGCGTGTTTTAAACGAAATTAAATGGATTATATTATTTCAAAGTTTCCCCCCCCCATCCTTCCATCCAAACGACGATGCCCAATCCTTCCGTACCACCAACAATTTCAAAAAAGTATCAATATTATTTGTGATAAATTTTCACTTAAGATATAATTTTTATCAATTTACAAATTCATCTTTTTTAATTGTAATTGAGAGTATACGTTTACAAAATTTACAGGAATTGGCATCGAAAATCGTCGAGAGAAGATTAAAGTATGGACCTTATCGCTCGTTGGACGAGTTAGCTAAGCTACGAGGAATGGGCAAGCATCGTTTTGCTATGATCAAGCCGTACCTGAAAATTAATGGAATGTCAAATGGTTCTGTAACGCCGACACCCAGCAACGGGAGCAGTCTGCCACCGTGGAACGGGCCTCAGGCTTCGAGTACTCCTAAGCTCAACAATATGTCGAGACAGCCAACTCGTTCGTATTGTAACAAGAAAACACCACCAAAAATGTAAATAACATTTAAAAAAAACGAAAGAATTAAAAAAAAAAAACCTTTTTTACTTTAGAATGTTGCTACAATATTTTGAAAAATTTTTTTAAAAGGGTTGGTCGGTTCAGTTAAAATTGACAATTTTTCTAAAAATCTTCGAATCGATTCTGAACTTTCAGTTTATGACTTTTTCTAAAAATGCTATGTAAAACGTAATTATCGTTGCAGTTATCGTAACAACGAGGTAAAGAAGAGCGTGGAGTTCAATGCAGGAATATCGGAGGATGAAATATGGGAGCTTTTGAGCGTGGCGAGTCCGCGTCCGAGCGCTTATCAGGAATATTCGGAAAAAACGTTTGACCGATCATCGATAAGACTCGGGTCCTGGAATTTAACGGGTTTCAATACAGACAAGGCTGGAAATCCCGGGGTGATGGAAGTCATATGCAGAACTATATTGGAAAATCGGTTTGTACAGATCATCGTGTCGATGCGGCGGACGCTCGAATAAATGAATGTATTCGTTGAATGTAGGCTCTCGTTGTTGGCACTGCAAGAGATCAAGAGCCCAGAAGCCCTCGAGAAGTTGACGAGTGAGCTCAACTCACCAAGTTTGAAGCGCGTCCGGGATTGGCGAGAAAATCAGCGCGCGTGGCGATCGATTCACCTCGGCGCGGGTTTGGCTGTGTTGTGGGATTCTAATCAAGATAAGTGTATAACACTCAAAGAACAACCACCGGCCACAACGGTTCTGCTACCAGTGCTTGCCTCGTGCATCTTTCACGTGAGTATACAAGCTCTGTTAACCTTTAAACGGGATTGAAGGGCTTCAATCCCCATTAAAAAATCGTATCACTATATCTTAAATATAACCTATGCAAAGTTCCAATCACAAATAGAGACTATACATAGTCATTCCGGCAGCCTACAGATTAAGGTAGTTATCCTGTTAAAACCTTTTCCTCAGGGAAATTTTGAAAAAAATATATGTTGTGCAAAAAATGCAATAAATCGACTTGCAAAAAATCAAGTCATTCTAACATATATTTTGTAAAATATTTACAATTGAAGGTGAATGATTTTTCCACCTGAACACGTGTTAATACGGATAAAAAAATAATTGCATCACAATGTATCATAAAATAGATTACAACTGGAATATTTTCTTCAACACGTGTTTAGAATGGAAAAATCATCTTTGACTGCAATTATTGTACAAACTGTACATCAGAATGACTTGTTACATTTTTCTGCACAACATATATTTTTAAAAAAAAAACTTCTTCTAAAAAACGTTTCTAGCAGGATAACTGCCTTAAACTGTGAAAAATTGATGAACTATTTTAAAATATCCATCATTACTTATCCAACAGGTAAACAAAGTCGACCTGACACTGATAAACGTCCACATGCACGACACGGACGACACCAGAATGATAGAACGTTTTACAGATACGAAGAACGCGATATTCCTCGGTGACTTTACGCTCTCGGAGGATTCATCCAGTAACTACGACGAGGCCCTGTGCGAGAGCAACACGGCCGTATATTTTGAACAATTTTTGTACAAAGACAAAATCATTTGGGGCAGGGGATCGAAGAAATTGTTCGACACCGATTTAGCTCGTGTTGTCAGGGTGGGACTTACCCACTTGGGTATTCCTCACGGTTGGCGTTGGGGTGGACCAGCTTCAAATCACTGTCCAATATGGTGCGAAATATTTACAGAGCCCCCAGAGCTCTGACGTAATTGTCGGGTTATGGAATAGAATTAATTTGTCGGTTCGAAGGGAGAAAACAGAAAAAACAAATAATACGAAGTATTTGCACGTGTAACTTTACGTCACGATTTGAGTTTTGTGTGTGCTATTTAATGGTTTTTTTATTCCGGTTTAATTCACGTGACTGCGTAGACAATTGCCTCGTTGAATTTATACAGATTTCTCTATATCGTGTTTCCTCCCTCCCCTTTTACGTAAGATAGAAAAACGTAAATTCAAAATTAAAAAAAAAAAAGAAACGATACAACAAAGTTGATGATATTAATATAAAAAAATTGAATGAACTGCGTACATTGTACATACGTCATAAATCTCCTGTTTCTGCGGAGACTAATTGTGTTGTAACAGTTTCATTTTCTTACTCATGGTTTAACGATGACGAGCATATGCAAAAGAGGAAAAAAAAACAACAACAAAAAGATCCCTGAAACAGAATCCTTCATAGAAGGAATAAAGACTGATTACTTCCATTTGTAATAACCGGTGCGATGCTGGCATTTCGCATTACAATGTCTTCAGTGCATAATAACGTTAAATATAATGAAATATTTTTCGTAGCACAGTTGAACCTTATTCTTTTTCTTTTTTTTTTCAATTATTCCGCATGTCCTCCTCATTTTATCCTATTGTCTTGCCTACCATTTGTTCAGGTAATATAGCATTTACAAATAACTTTTACTGTGTATAGTTGAGAAAACGTTCAAGTGTATAATTTTTTTCCTTTGTAAAATTTTTTTTTGTTCTTCTTTACATCATGTACAGTATATACATTATCTTACATTCTTCCATTAAAAAAATATAGATACATTCCTGTAATGAGAAATATCAAATCTTCTCAATATGTTGGACACACATGTAAAATCTTTGTTAACGCGCCCTCTTTTGTGAAAATCGTAAAAAACAATTTTCGATGAAAAAAAGAAAAAGAGAAACTTGGCGTTATAAAGTTCAATTATTCTAAGATTTCGCTGTATCGTTCAACAATGACTTATCTTTCGTTTATGTTACACGATTAACAAGTTGCTACGTTGCTCCGAGAACTCATTCGTTCGTTACGAGAGTCGCCGTCGGACCCTCCATTCCTTCCATCTCTTCGGCAATAACGATATCCGAAGTTTCATTGTCTTTGCGTATCGCTATGATGATTTTTTCACTAGAAGATTGACTGTCCGACGAGCCTTCTTGCGTCGATGTAGCGGCTTCCTAAAATTTCGATTGAATATTTCGGTCAAGACCAAATACATAATAAGAAAAAAAAAGTATAAAAGAAAAAACACGCTTCGATCTCATCAAGACTCACCGCACTGCGAATTTTCGTATGTGTCTTGATGTGTTTCCTCAAGTGATCTGACCGCATGAATTTTTTCGTGCACTCGGGACACTGAAACCTCTTTTCACCGGTGTGTGTTCTCCGATGACGTTGGAGCTCATCCGACCTCGTGAATTTTTTACCGCAAAATACCCAACTGCAGACGAAGGGTCGTTCGCCCGTGTGCCATCTAAGATGTGCCCTCAGGTGACTCGTTTTACCGTAAACTTTATTACAACCGGCGATATGACAAACGTGCTGTCTCTTGCGACTGATGTCACGATTTCTGTCGCCTTCACCGCAATTCGGGCAGGTACAAGCGACCCGACGACGATGCTGTTTATTCGTGTCGACGTCGCCGCTCGCGCTCGGAGTTGACGGCGACTGGTGCTGTTGCTGATGCTGCTGTGGCGTCGGCGTGTTACTCGTCGCGATTGGACCGTTCGATTGTATAGTTTGTAGAATTTGCCACTTTGGCGATTCCGCCGAATCGATATGCACCGTCGGCGATGTGACTATCGGCGTTCCAGGATTCGTCGTGTTGGCGGCTGGCATCGCTTGAACAGCCGGCTGCAGAGCACTCGCAGGTATTACCTGAACGTTACCCAAACCTGGAATATTCTGGACGGGAATCGATTGGAGAAAACCATTCGCGTTTGCCGGCTGAAGCTGCATTATCCCACCGTTTCCAACATTTATACCTCTCATCATTCCTCCCTGTTGAGCGGTTATATTAGCTAAGGCTGAGGCCGGTATCAGAGTCAATTGCTGGCCCTGGGCTCCTGCGAACGAGGGACAAAATTTTGCGTCAAATATACATCGTGGGAAGAAGACTTTTTTTGTGGTCAAATGTATTATTTCAAATTATTTAAACTTATTTATTACTGAACTGCCTGAGCTCTTGAGCTTGAATATTTATATTTATTTACTTATTGTTGAAATTTGTGTAAATTTAAAAGGATTTCAATCCCTACGATAAAAATTCCAATGGAATTAATTTTTTTTTAATTACCTGTAATAGTAATGGGCTGTATTGTTTGTTGTTGAGCTTGCGCTGCAGGTATGTGTATCACTTGACCACTGGCCAGTTGACTCGCGTCTATACTCGTAAGTTTTATCTCGCCACCCTCTTCCGATGGTCTCGTGAGGGCTGAGAGAGTTTGCACGTCAATTTTTTGACCATCCTTCGTTGTAAGCACAGCTCCTCCCGTTCCACCAGTCCCGACTGGTCTTCCGAGTGAACCGATTCCCATGACCTGTTTTATCGATCGATATATTATAAGAATCTCGTATAAAAGTATAAACAATGGTATGTTTGATTTTTTTGATAATTTAAATGTCGATGTAAAAATCATATTTCAAATGTATTGCGAAGACGAAAATTATTTAAAAAAAAATGAATATTTATCTACGGAATATATTAAGAATACAATGAAAAAGGAAATTTAGCATCGAGCAAACGCGGTGAAAAGTTTCGAAGGTCTTTTCGATATTTGTAACCGAACAGTGAAAATAACGATTGTCGTTGTTTCTCAAGATAAAATTACCTGAACATTTCCAGCAGGACCGGCAACACTGGTGGTCCACGTCGTGTTAGACGTTGGGGTCGACACCGCAACTTGTTGGGCTTGGACTTGTTGCTGTTGTTGCTGCTGTTGTTGCTGCTGGTGTTGTTGCTGTTGTATAACTTGCTGAACAACTTGCTGAACTTGCTGCTGCTGTACTTGAGCATCGGCGACCTGTTGCTGCTGCTGTTGCTGCTGAACGACCTGTTGCTGGGTCTGATGTTGTTGTACAACTTGTTGCTGTGCTTGTTGTTGGGCGACTTGCTGGGCTACGTGCTGGGCAACTTGTTGGCCTTGGAGGCCTTGAAGCTGCGGAAGATTCGCTATTTGTACCTGCTGTATTTGTCCGTTGGGCGTTATGATCTGAGCCATCTGTGGCATTTGCTGAAACAATGATTAAAGCCAAGATAAGCAATTTTCTTTCCCGTGATTTCATTTTTAGGGAGAGGATACGGCGCTTGATCTTCGCCAACAGCGATCGGACTCACTTGTGTTATCTGCGGTATCATCTGCGTTGCCCCCATGTTAAATACGCTGGACAACGCTTGAATTGGAAAATGAACTGTCTGATAAACAGTCTGACCGTTACCAGCGTTCACCGGTACCTGTACCGGCACCGTTTGCTGAACATGCTGCATTGGAAATTGTAGAGGTCGAACCTGAAGACTCTGACCTGAAACATCGAGGGTAGCCTTGGTATCTGCCCGTTTTTTTTTTTTAAGGCGTAGGCGAAAAAAAGCAGTGGTTAATTGGTGAAAGCGGAAAAGTTAATGAAAATTCATTTTAGGCTGATTGGGCACTGAGTAAGTCGATGCGATTTAACCCCCTGAGCCATGGTGAGACATATCTTGCCCCCCCCCCCCTTTTTTTTTTGCTAATTTACAAAATTACTAAACTACTACAGCAAACAGATTTTTTCTACATGATCTATAGAATATTTAGAAACGTTAAAAAAAACGAAGTAATTATTTATTAATTACTCAACACATTTTAGCATTTAAACTGATTTCGTATTTTTTATGATAAAATATTCATTCTCTACTAATCTACTATATATAAAAGACTTTTTTTAAATTTTTTATTTGAAGGTTTGTACTAGAAAAAAAATCAATACAAAAATGTTTGTGCTAAGAAAATGTGCATGACTCAAAGGGTTAATGAGATAAAGATGTCACAATTGAGCCAGTTAAATCTTCTTGTTGATGGTAATTAGTCACAAGGACAGCTATAGGGTCACGAAGGATATTTTGGATTATAATCGATTTTTAATTATCTTAGACTTCAATTGACTGGCTCAAGTAGGATAATGGTAAGTGCAAGCTAATAATCGTGTAAATATTGAGACATTGTACCTGATGGTAGTTGAACCGTTTGACCACCGATGTTTTGAATAATGGAAGTTGGAAATACGTGCGGTGCTCTTATTAGACTGACAGGATGTGGCGTCAATATTGTTTGACCGTTTGAAAGCTGAACCTGCTGGCCACCGGCAGCGGCAAATTGCATTGCCGCTGGCTGGGCCTGATGATGAGTTCCCGTTGCGGACATCGCCGAGGACGGTATAAACAGTGCTTCCTGGCCATCGATATTCACCGTTTGCATCTGGGGTATCACGCTGTAACTGAGTTGCTGCTGCTGGGGCTGTTGTTGAGCCTGCTGTTGCTGTGCCTGTTGTTGTTGATTTTGTTGTTGTTGCTGTTGTTGTTGATGCTGATGCTGTAACGCCGCTTGATTGCTAATCAGCTGGGCGCCCTAAAAAATGTATTTCTTTATTATCATGATTATTTCCTAGAGCAAAAAAATAAATTCAATGCAAAAAAAAACTTTAAAATTTTATTCGGTAATCACAAAATTGGGACAAAAACTGTTAGCCTATTTGAGAATTTTATCGGTTTCGAAAAAAAAAAAAAATTGCAGTCATTATTGTCAAATTCTGCAAATTCATGATTACATTTTTTTTTTAAATCGAATAATCGTAATCGAATGCCTCTTATCTAATAATCTATTATCGACAAAAATTATTTTTATTTTTGAAACAATTTTTTGTTTACTGATTACTTATTATTGACGTATTTTTTCCCGTCATAAGATAAATAAAAAAAAAAGTTAAAAAATAAAAATTTCTAGGGTATACCTGCAGAAACTGTTGCTGTAACGCCTGAACAGAAATCGTCTGAGTTCTCTGTTGTTCATGTTGTTGCTGTTGTTGCTGCTGTTGTTGAGCAGCTTGTAGCGGCATAAAATTTTGAAGTTGCTGCAGCGTAATGACCTGAGGTTGCTGATGCTGATGGATGTGTTGCTGCTGCTGTTGCTGTTGTTGTTGCTGAACATCTTGTTGGTGCTGCGCCTGTTGCTGTTGCAATTGTTGCAGAACATTAGCGCTGAGAAAACGTATTTGTGGCTGAGCTATTTGTTGTTGCTCCAACTGTTGCTGCTGTTGTTCCTCTTGCTGAACCTGCTGTGGCTGATTTTGCAACTGTTCTTGATGTTCCTCTAACTCTTCCTGTAAAATTTAACGGATCGTTAAGATAGTATCTGGACAAGGACAAGAAAAAAAAAAAAAGAATAAGATTCTCAGCGAGAGGAAAAAAAACCCAATTCAAGCACAATTTCCCTTTCCCAAATCCGATCCTCCCGTGGAGTCTCACCTGAGTGGCGTTTCTTGCGCCCGTGCTTCGTTTCATAGTGGCGGAGTCCAAGGACGAACTCTCGGCTCACCGTCAAAAAACATGGACAAGAAGATTCAACGAGACTGGACAATCTTTGTTTTTTTTTCTCTTTCTTTCTCTCTTGCTCAACAATATCTTTTTTTCCTCATAGACAATGGTAGCTTATGTTACGTTGTGAATTTATGAAAAGATGCATTTTACGCATCGACACTTGAATTCGTAATGATAAAAAATTATAACAAAAAGATGCCAAAAAAAAAAACAATCAATGTAGATTTTTATTTGCTCGAGTCCACGACGAGCAGGAAAAAAAACGGAGAGTGTTCTGACTGTCTGTCTCTCTCTCTTTCTCGCGTTTTTTTTTGTTCCGTTCAACTTGGCGAATTGGACCCAAAATTTCTCAATGTCGCGTCGTCGCACTGAAAGAGTACACGAAGTCTCAATGGCACGAAAAATATCATTTTTTTTTATATCAGGTAAATTTGTTCTATTTTTTGTTTCATTAAATTTCAAGTATGCACTTATGTGGTTGCGTAGACGCTTTCTCTGTCTCGTATTATCAATAACGATCGAGAATAGCAAAAAAAAAAAAATGCCAAAAATCGAAAAAATGGCTTGTGTGATTGTAGGAAAAATTTCAAGAGAGAACACAATGGAGAAACAAAAAAATATCTATATTTTCGTTTGTACGCGGAAAGGCTCGCGATGACACGTGCGAAAGGCGAGTTTATCGGGCGCGTTATAATACGAGGTCCAGCCTCGAGGACCCGGTACGAGGACCGCCTCTCTACGCCCCTGAAAACGGTGCCCCACCCGCGGAATGTGCTTCGCGTGTACATATATATATGTGTCTAACGTAGTTTCGTGTAGCCACCGTGAGATGGCGCGTTTACGTGTATTTGTGCGGAGTTAATAGTCAGAGGAGCGTATTTCGGTGGTTCACAAGCGAAAGATACGCCCTTTTGTAACCGTTTGATTTGTGGCTACGAGAAATATAGTGACGCGTGTGTTGAACACGTATTCGGCATAGACGCGCTATCATGAACGTAATGGGCCACAGGGGACGAAAACCTCAGTGTAGAATACGAGTGTGTGAGAGAGAGAGAGAGAGGGAAAGAAATATATATATATATATACACATGTATATGTTCATAATATTCGCGATAGAACGCCACACCCGCCCACTCGTAGGCTCACGCGCGGCCCCCGATATAACGCGCACAACTCTATCTGTCTGTCTCTCTCTCGTGAACACCCGGCCCCGCATTCCCGCGGTTCAGCCTCCACCCACTTTCGTCCCTCGGAGAGACTCCACCTAAAACGCGCTTTGTAAACGCGTACAAACACGTGCTCGCTATCCTATCTCTCTTTTCCTTTCCCCCTCCCCCCGCTCTGCCGGATCTTTCTCGCCCTTTAGCACACACCTTGGCGGGCTCCTCACAGAACATCCTCCCTCTCCCCCTCTTTCCCCGAGGCCTTTTGTCTAAACGCTCGTATAGGCAGTTGGATATCACGCGAATTTTTTAGTTTATCTTGAACCCTTACGAGTCACGGTAGTCAGACATGAGATTTTGTTATTTTTTTCAAGTATTATAAATAGAATTCTATACATAATTTACCTTAAATACTTCGTGGCTCTTCGTATCAGCCATAGTCCAATGCTGATTTTGCGCCCAAAAGCTCTTCCTCGTCGATTGTGTACCTCACGTTTCAATTTATTTATTTAATTTTTATATTGTTCAGTGTGTGAAAGATTCTTGGGATGATTTTTTCAGCGTACAAATAATGCGTTTGTTTTTTTTTCCTTCGAATTATTCACGGTTTCTTGTTGCTGATGACGGCTTTGCAACATCGTTCGAGCGGGACCGTTCGCCGCACTAAAGTAAGAGCGGGTTGTACTTGGGGTCTCTCACGAAGAGGAACGTCTCTTGAAACATTCACGCTGGAGCGCGAGAGAGAGCGAGCGAGAGAAAAAGAGAGAAAGAAACAAGGACGCGGGAGCGTGTGCTGCCTCACACGCGCGCCCTCCTGTCGCGTATGTGTGTATTAAAAACGTATGTGTGTACAGGCTCGTGCGGGTGTAACACACCGTATAATACAAGCGCGCCCGCGCACTGTCGTTCACGTGTTATATACGTTTATATTTTGCTCGATTATATATATTTTACTTACACCGCAATGTCCTTCGTTTTTCGATCAATATTTATATATATAT
>JABMBV010002548.1:0-19846 GCA_018906735.1 Mesochorus sp. PSUC_FEM 10030011 | reverse complement strand
GGATTTTTTTTTTATTTTTATTTATTCTTTTTTTATAGTAACGATGGATTTACAGCGGCTGGGGGAGGGATTGATTTATCGACGCAATCAAAGCTGAGATTCAAGCTGTGTGTGCATTGCCATGGTCTGAGAGAGTAAAGAGGGAGCATCCCGATCTCGCGAATGGATATTGTAATTTTTCCTATTTTTCTCCTTTTATTTCTCTTTCTACCTCATGAGCTTTGTAATAATGTATTGATACTTAAGAATACTCGTTACAACTCACTGTATACATCCTATTCCGTATACGTACACAGACAGTTTCAGTATGAAAGTTATAGCCCACTTCATAGATATGTGTGTATAGATGCAGGAAGAAAACTGACTCGTTTTAGCATCATATATCGTACCAATACCTGATATATTATGATGTATATCTTCTATTCCCCATAATATACACGAAACGAAGTATGACAGATTGCCAGTAAAATCGATATCTATATGTCGTACATAGCAGGTGAATATCATTTTGCCTTTCAATTATATCATCAGTAATTTTTTTTTTAATTCACCATTTAGTAATATTGACAGGAGTAAAGTAATGCTATAACTATCGTCGTAATAATTCATTACGATATAGCTAGAGAATTTTCAAGAGGCCTCTTTGAAATGAAATACAAAAAAGAAAATTCAATAATGATTAGTGTAAAAATAATCACTAAAAAAAGAAATCATGATACCTCGATGTTTGATGTATTGAGTGAGTTTCTCACGTTCCCAGGGATGTCGAGCACGCGCGTAATAATTGTATACTGCAGGAAGTGAATATATAAAATGTTGTAGATTTTAATTAACGTCTAATTACGTACTTCTTAAACAAGTCACGCGGTCTTAATTTACACTGTGCATCTTTTCTATGTTATAGAGCCATCTCTAGAAGGTACCCTAAATTTTTAGTCATACGTATACATGTATATTAAGATACAGATAGTACGTAGTACATCCAACTATATACCCCCACTGAAGTTTTGTAGATGTAAAGAAATGGGTGTTCACGAGCCTTTCCTTCACGCGCCAGCTTTGATCTTCCTTACTGGAGCAGCTCTCTTTATTCGCAAAGGGTTGGCTGCACGGTGCGCACTCGTATTCTTCCGGGGAATATATACATATATACTCGTGCACATAGTGGATAAAGAATCTGGTACAAAATGCTCGGAGCTAAGGCTTCACAAAGGGGATGACTTTGCGGTGGAGAGCACGCCCTCCCGGCTCTCCGCTTATATTCATATTTTCATAGCGGATGAAACCGCTCACAGAGCGTGGGTGCTCAGAAAACGAGCAAGAATATACTTTCCTCTATCGCCGTCTTCTTCTTTCGCTTCTTCATCATCATCTCCTTCTTCTTCTACTTCTTCTTCTTTGGTTCTCCTACTTTTCCGTCTCTGACCGCACTTCCTACACGCTCGATCAATGACAAGTTCGACCGAGTTTTCCCGAGATGAGATTCTTCACATCAGTCCAGTCTACTGGACTACATATATGTAGTGCACGAATGAGACGCGCTTTTATGCTTTGTGAAAGCATCCCTTTTATACCTCTGTATTGAGCCATTAGTAACACACGAGCTATTAATATTATTCCTTTTTTTTTATTATCGTTTACGATTGTTCCACATTATTAATTGCAGTTCATGCTATTCGTAGCAGCCTCTCACACCTTTCACTCTTTGGCTCCTCGCTCAAGGGATCGTATCTTCCCATCATCAAATATTTTTAGTACTTCTCTCGAGTTGACAAATGTTTTAATATCATTTGAAGTTAGCTTTTATATCAAATCTACAATAAATGCTTGACTCGTTGAATGGTTAATTATATAAATGAATGTTCGAAAATTGGGCAATATGGCAAATAAAATAAAAGTTCCATCATCGAATATCTGGGATTCAATAAAAAATCGTCGGAGATATGAATCAAATTAAAATGCCTGTTCTTCGAGTGCCTTGGGTTATAATTATTGCAGCAATGAGATGGTAGCTCTGAGTTCTGGCACTTGGTCACGCTGTGTTCGCGGCAGCCACATGGATTGAAACACGCCGGGATATCGCATAGCAAGATAAAGAGAGAGAATGAGAGCCTCGCACAAGATGATTTGTGACTGCTGAATATATTCCTCCACGCTTTCGGTTCTTTCCGTTACCACTGATGTCTCTGTTTATATAAGGTAAAAGGCAGTAGCAGATACGCTGAAACCGGATTAAATGCACTGCTGGTGAGCGAGTCTTCTCTATCGTTTCCAAAGCAATAACGTCGTTGGTGTCTTTCTCGGAATTCTTGCATTTCCCACAACATGTGAGCTGTTCTAACCCGCCCTTCCTTCTGGTCTTCATTACCATAAACCGCCGATCGGTCCGGTTGCAACGTTCAAATGTTTCTACACTACATAGACGCGCGTGCACACTTAAAGAAGAGCGTTTGCTTCTATTGTGCTGTTTCAACGATCAAATGACACAAATAATGCCAAAAAAATTGAACCTTCACGAGATTGCTACCAACGATATAAATAGTCGATGTCTCGTTTGTTTATGCAAGCGCACTTGCATCTGCTTTTACTTGAAGCATTTGTGGAATACGAATCGAGTTATCGGTCTACGATTAGCATCACAATTGATTATCTGTTTATTAAACAAGTAAAGTTGATCAGTCCAATGACAATAAAATATCCTGGATTAAAACAAAATAAATTTGTAGCTCACTGTTGTCTCTGTTTTGCCAATTTTTTTTTGGTCTCATTCAAATAAAATTTCCCTAACAAAAATGATGAGTTTAAAAGGGTCAGGTTTCACCAAATAAATACGTTTATGCGTGGGCATCATAAACATTTTGTGCTGGCTTGAATTGAGTTGTCTGTTTCTCACTATTCATTTCTCGACCATCATTTCATAAATGTCCGAAAATGTGCGAACGTGTCAAAAATTTAAATCTAGTGGTAGTCTTTGTCGTGATATCCCATAATCTCTTCATATATAATTATCGTCAATAAGTCTCTTCAAGTATCGGATAAAATAACGATTGACGAAACGGACTGTCTTGTTACGAAAATAAAATTTTGAACCCGGCTACTCTTGATTCTGTTCCCGAGGGACGAAGGTAACTTCTCGCGAAAAGACAACGATCTTGTTTGATCTTTCAAGCCTTCGGGGGCATCTCAACACCAAAATACATCGCACCCCAGCAAAGAACTTACAGTGCTGATGCAACTGAACAGAGAGTACCCGTTGACCAAGTGCAGTTTGAGAATGCGTACAGCAAAAAAGTTGAAACGATATTCCCAGTGGATTGGAGTACGAATACTGTGGTTTAAAAAAGTTGAAAGGTTCCGGGATTGTCCAGCAAAATATGCTATGGGTTCAGAAGCAAGAGAATGGAAGAACAAAAACTGGAATGTGAGAATCTTCGTTCGATTCAAACGAATTTATAAACCCCACGAGTCAGCTCTTTTTTTCTTTCGTTAGAACTCATGATACCTTTTTACTTTCCCCCTCCCCATCTTCACAATTTGCACTTGGGCGAGCTGTCGATTATTGAAACAATGTAGAAGTGACTGAGGCTATTCATTATTGTGTTAGTTCTGAATCTTGGCCCTGAATGATTATCACTCTAATTCGAGACGGGGTAAAAAGGTGTTACAACAAGCATACAAAAAGTCTCGAAATAATAATGTTATTAAAAGTCGTGTGTCAGATGATAGCCCAAGTGTATGTATAATAATCTTGGGATATACGTTATGGCCTTTCCCCGTAAGTTCAACCGAGCGTGTACAGAGTGCAGAAACGTGCTTAGAATTATCGACGGGGATCGAGCACGCTCGAGGCAATTACGCGTTATTACGTAGATAGGCTCATTAGGTATTATGCACGGTTCTTCTTCTTCTTCTTCATCTCTGTTTTGTGCTTTATACTTCGGAAAGAACCGACATCCCGTGACTTCCATTGGTGCGCTACGTACATTTCTGTGCGTGTCCTCTATCTTCCATTTATCTTCTCTTTTGAATGTATATACAATATGTAAAGCCGAGATTCTTCACAGGATGAAGATTGGATCTCTGACTTCTCTATAAGGATCGGAAATAAGGTGATAAGGTGAAATAGTCCAATTTTTATTCTCATATGACCGTATCAAATTAATCATTATTCATATTAAATCGATAGAAAAATCTAATTCAACAAATTTGTTCACTGTATACGTTTATTCAAAGAAATCGACCTATAATGAATACGTTTTTTTTAATATAAAATGTCATCGGAAATATTATCATTTACAAACATATTTTCGAATGAAAATATAAACTATCCCAAGGTAACAAAAAATCCTTATCGATATGTAATGGTGTGTTAAACGAAATGTTTTTTTTTTCTTTTTTATGATCGAACAGGCGGCGGGACCTCCGGTACAGCTTGAACCCGTGGACTTGTCGGTAAAGACTCCGGTTGTGCTGCAGGTGCCTCGTTACAGTCCAGCAGCGGCATTAATTACCGCAGCTAGGAGAATTCCCTCGCCTTCGACGACGCCCACGCCGCCTCCGCTCTGTGCATCTACCGGTAAGTTTATATATGAAAATTTAATCCGCTACGTAACAGTGAAGAAACGGCAGAGCGCAAATCCTTGCAAAAGACTCGATCGTCGTAGTTTGGCTTTGGAGAAAATAAAGGTCAGAGGTCTGTCGTTGCTGCATAGAAGATCGCGTCGTGGTACATTCGAACTATGATTGTATGTATAAACATACACACACACACACACACACATATTCACACATCGTAGCAGGCATCTTCTGTCGATGGATGCAGGCGATAACCCGAGCATTCGGAATTCCGGGACCGGAATTCCGCATTCTTCTTAGCCGAGCAATTGCCACTTCGTGCCTCGCGTATACCATGCCCATGCGACACACGGCATTATCTCACAGCCATTCGCCTTGAACGTTTTGCTTACCAAAAAAAAAATAAAGTTATTCGAAAGTCCGGTTAAGAAAATCCAATCTGTATGAAATTTCCATCATTTCCAACGTAAATACGTAAATTGAAATAGCTTCCGTTGCTCGCCATAACACCATAAGATGCTGCACGACTGATGTCGGTTTTTCCCCGCGTACAGGTTCGATAATCGAACGCTCGTACCCTGCGTGTTATTACAACGGTGCGTCACACAATTCTTCACGCTGCCGGAGAGAATGCACCACGGTAGTACCCAAGCATGTAATCTCTCGCACTCTCGGTATGTTTGCCGTTTCGCGCATGCTAGCTTGTAATTTTCTCACCAGAGATTCTTCTTTTATTCTTCCCTATGAGCTTTTCTTTTTTGTTTTTTTTTTTTATTCATCAATGCCTTTCGTCATCCATAGTTTCATAGTAAGTTTTCAGGCAACACTTTAACTAGTCATTATCGAACCGTGAAAAGAAATTCACGCTATTCCGGAGCAGTACACCAGGCGGTCCATTATATGAAATTTAGTTCGATAATAATACGAAACGAGTTATCTATCGAAATTTCCATTATAATTATCATCATCGCAGTTATCATCCAATTTGCCGCCGGATAAATGTTGCAATCCTTCTATATGCGTATCTTCTCATCGTGAAAGTGTGGCGATAAATCTCGTCAGTGTATAAAGTATATGATTATTAGGTTATTACCGAAGAGCATATTATTTATCGTCTCAAAAGTTATAACGTGTGTTGGGTGCATGTAAAATGCATACAAATTCTTTTATAGTTAACAAAAAAAAAATGAGATGATAATACTATGCTTCTCTTGCTGTTGATGGATACTACATGATTAGGCAGTAAGCCATGCCAATTATAAACGAGCTGAAAATTTAATGATAAAGTCGTAGTATTGTTTTTTTAAATTTGATTTTTTTTCACTTTAATTTACTGTGCGATTAATGTGGTAAAGATTTTATTTTGCTTCGACATGCGTGTATGGCAACGTTAACTCTCAGTGTCGGCTTCTTCAAAAGATATTTTGCAATTAATTACAAAAATTCTGAATATAATAATTTATCAGTTGAACAATCTATAAAACTTCGCAGTGTTAAGTTCACGTACGGGTTTTTCTGAACAGATATAATTGAATAGAATTCAAAACTTTTTTAAAGGCATCGTAAACCAATGATACGAGAAGACAAAACAAAATGATGTACGTCTTCTCGTTATGTTGTTCTTTACGATTTGATCATTGAAGGATATACCGGAAAACTCATTTGAAGCATTCACAAGACACGCGATGTCAAGCTCATGACGTCAGTTTAGAGATAAACGAGTGTATTCTCTTTTGATTTTATGAGAAAAAAAAAATAAAAAATAAAAAAAAAACAAGAGATATGAGCGAGACAGGCAAAGACGACTTGTAACTTTCACCCGTTTATGCGGAGGGCGAATGCACGAAGTAATTTTCTCAGGCAAAGTATACCGTGTGTATGGCAACGATTCCGTGGCTCATTGTTGCTGAAGCGCGAGCTCGCGCCCAAGCAAGAAGTGCTACGTCAAGTCTGTGTATGTTCCGACGATGCATCGATTCGACGGTCGTTTAAAATTCCGTATGCTTTCCTGCTCTTCGGTAAACGCGGTACGAGCCTTAAAAAATCGAACCTTATGAACTCACAGCAGTAACGAACGTCAATTGCTTTAAAAGTAATATTCATGTATTTTGCCGCAAAACTGCTGAGGACGATTGAGGCGCGTATGTATTTTTCAAGTATTTTGCACGCGATTTTTATTATCGGCTGTATTACTGCTCAATTCTCTTCAGGCATTTAATATAAAGTAGAATTAAATCGTAAATTACTGATATTACAGACCAATCGTTACCTACATTTTTTGTTAAATTAGAAGTTCTTCCAGTAAGACTTGATGGTGAAATTAAAAGTCATACTAAAGACGCCATGTTCCTTTAATGTCAATAACACTTGTGCCATAAAAAAAACCAAAAGTAAATGAGCGGATCATTTTTTGGCCTCAGTGACATTTTTCAAAAAAAAAAGCTGACAAATGATTCAGTTTTCTTCATCTTATGAGGATTCAGAATAAACAATCGGAATATACGAACCGTGTCATGGCTTCTTCCTGGTCATGCCGTCATTCTATTGTGTCTCAGTAAACGCGATCTCGTAAAAAAAGATCTCGCCGTGTGATAGCCAGATTGAGCCTTAATAAAAAGTCTTCTTTGAAAATGGTGCAAATAAATAAATAAAATAAATAAATTATTATTCATCCTCTATTTATTGCCGTGTCTCTTAGATTAAATTAGATTCGGCTGTTGGTATTATTTACGTATTTATCCCGATTTATTGAACGATATTTTTAATTTATTTATTTACATCGATGTTCAAGATCCATGTACTCAAATGTATAAAGCATAGAAAATCAGAAGTCATTGAGAATCTCAATCAATTCAAAGCGTACAAATGTGTAATTTGAGAATTGATTTTAATAAAATCATAATGTTTTACTATTCAGTCTAGTTGACGTATTACTACATTATTACATAACACGATTTGTGTGTAATAAATTCACAGTCTAGTACTCATTTCATTTTTCTTTGCCATTATTTTTTTCATATTGATTCTATGGAATACTTGAAAACCAAAGAATAAAACAAAGGAAAATTTCTCGTAGGACGCTGAAAGAAATCCCTATCTATTAGCAAGATCGTCATTGGAAAAAAAAACACTGCAATGTAATACTATATTAAAAGTTGATGAGTAGAACATAAAAGCGCACGTTACGTCCCGTTTGTTGGGAGTCGGCGCAAGCGGTTGCTCCCAGAGTTTGATTGTCTTTGATTAATTGCTTATGCTGTTTCATGTCGGTGCTTGAAGTCCGCCGGAAGCTACAGTCACTGTGTGTGCAATCTAGATAATCCGTAACCGTATATTAATGTACCGGTACTGTTGTCATATAACGCAGCGATCCTTTCTAAACTTCAAAACCAAATGCGTCTGAATGGCCAAGACGAGGGCTGAAAGGACTAAGACTATAGCTACAAATATTTGCATATAAAATTGTTATTATGAATTGGGTTCAGAAAACAAACTCCTAGCCAACATTTTTAATATATTCTCGACCTAAAATTGAATGCTTCTTCATTTTTATTTTCTATATTTTATAACTATTTGATGCAACCTTTTATATGCCCTATACGAACCATTATTCGTGTCAAATTTCAGCCGAGCGTCACGATCAAATCGTTGGGAATATGCTATAAGGATTTAGCCGTTCTTGATGTGGTTACACTATTCTTAAGCCCAATGGCTCGTCGTTGCTTCAGCACACACACAGTACCAAGAGTAGCACGCTTTGCCGATCGAGATAAATCGTATCGAACCGCAAACGGATTGCGAGGCGGAGCGTGCAGAAAGTGCCAGTACGCTGCAGCCGTAGCTAGGTGCAGTAGCTCCTTGCAGCGTAAGACGAGTAGCAATAGGCTATGTGGTCATATCGCTCCGGCTACCCCTCTAAGCATACCAAGATAAAATCTGTCGGATCCACTATACGTACACTATTATATTGTGTCTGTAGATCCAGTACCGTGGCATCTATCGCGAGTCTCTATTCTTAAAGAACAGATTACAATGACGACAAAGACTTCTCGCACTGTTGGCTTGTAAGTTCCACTTCGTGGTCTTGAAATATCGAAAGATGAACGGGGCTCAGTGAAGCTTATAAGATCTCCGATTACACACTACTATGCCTATCGGATAATCGTTAGGGCTATCGTTAAAACCCACTTACACTTTCTTTTTTAATTAATTACTATACTTATGGATGTGACTTGATTTTCTTTGTTTTTCTTAAGTCTTTATGTTGTAGTGAAAAAATAAATCAGTTAAAATATAAATGGAATTTTAATATGCAACTAATCGATTACATATAATCTGTGATAAATTTGATGCTCGAATGACTTGGTTATCATTCTATGTTATGTACAACACATTATCATTAATTGGAGCAGGAAGATGAAGAAATGTAACTGTACACAGAAATCTTTTGTGTGCCAGTAAATTTATTGGATCACCACCTTGATTATGGCACGAAGGTAAGTAATGTAAAAGACTGTTAATTCGATTTATCAATCTTCTTAAAAACCCACTCATTGTTCCTATTCATAGTGCTGAACCATAAACAGATAATCATCTGCTGGCCTAATTCAAGTTTTTTTTTCACTGCTATTGTGTGTTTTGGATGATGCTAGAGTTTCAAATGGCGTACTGTTTGTGTATCAAAAGTAATCAATCAAGTGATTTTTAGCTACTTTAAAAAAGTTATAGTTTCTGAGATCAACCTTGCGGTCAATGTTCAAAGTGCGAATCAAATAGCCTTTTTTTTTCTACATCGAACTGTTAACCGCATCCAACAAATTCAACTCGGCAACTTTACTAGAGTATTTATCAGACGGACGAGAAGAAAGAGAATAATCGTCCCCCTTTTTCATTCCCACTCACTCGCTCGTACATCGATGCTTTTTCATGAGCGCTGCTACGGCAAGAAAACCCTGAATGATCGATACCTACCGTCACGCACGCACGTTAACGGCAATTAAGCACGTATACTAATCGCTCGTGTTATGAACTACGTACGTACGTATAGCTCGTCTAAGTGGGGTGTTCCACCGACGCGCCGAGGGCGTGAGAAGTGCCTTAGCCCTGTGACCTTCATCTCCCTCTCTTTCTCTCTCGTCCCTCGAGCATCTCCTCCTCTCTCTTTCTTATTTTCCTCTCCAGGTCTTTTCTATCTCTCGGGGCACAGTCCGGACTTCCCATCGGCAATCACCGCTGGAAGGAGAACGGTTTCGCTCGCTTCTCATTCTTGAACATTATTGTATGTACATCCACTGACGATTTACGTCTCGGTACACAGCCTCGATCACCGTGCGCCGAGGCATACTTGTCCTATAAAACTTTGATAAGTTGAATTTTCTGCTCAACCTTTAGATCATGTGACAAGATTACATCCATAAGATAGACATATCTATAAGTTACTATATATTATCTTATCACATATAATGTTGATATTCTGGAAGTAATGTAATAGCGGTAATCCATGGAAACATTCGATTTTAATATGATGAAGAATTTATAATCAACGCACCAATATTTTTAAGGGATTTTTAAAAAATTAAAGATCTATGATTGCAACTTAGGAGGTATAGTAAAAATGAATTAAACCTATCGAATTAATTTTATTAAAGCTATTTTTTTTTCTTGGTGATACATTTTTTTAAGAACACTCTGTTGCTCGGCTCTCTTTAAAAATAAATATATGCAATAGAAGCATCAGCGTTTCTTTGAAGAATGATTGTTTCACGGCCGCACTTTCTGGGTTCAATGCTCACCAAGCACACAGACCAGACAGGTAAGCAGGTTGCCGGGTAGACGGAGTTATATCGAGCTCCGAGTGAACCAAGTTTCTACCGGTACACAAGACATACTGCACGGTATAGTCGGAGCAGCAATAAGCCCTTGTGTGTTATTCCATGTATTTTATAGAAGCGGGGTTTCCCTAACGTATTCCGTATAGCTGCGTTTCTATGTGTCTCTCAGTCCCCACGCTCGCATAACATTAAGCTGTGTGTAACCTGCCCTTCCCACACTTATCATTGCCACTTCTACTCTTCACTCCACTACATTTTGCACATATAAATGTTGCCTTGCTTATCCATGTTTATAATAACTGAATATAACGCATAATGAGAATTTTTGTATATGGTAATCGAAGAAGTACATCGCAAAAGTGACAAGGCATGATTAAAATTCTTCAATCTAATATTACCATATCATCACATATCGTGGTCAAGTAATATATTCTAACATAAAGTTGTTTATTCATTATTATGCTGATAGACCTTGTATGGTCCAGCTGGTCTTCTTCCTTTTCCAAGTAATTTTTATCTCATTTTAACCTCATCATAATAGGCACGCCTGTGTAGGTGCTCTTGGCGATGAATCTGCGGGCAGGGCCGCTTAACTAGTGCCCGTTTGCCGAACACGCTATCTGCCCTAGGTCCAAAGCAGTAGAGCGTTGAGCCCGAGAGTACTGGCAGCAGTGCAGTACATTGAGCGTACTCGGGCAGCCAGTGAATCGCGGAGGGGAAGATTGCTGGGTTTGGTGGGATATTGCTGGTGGGTTTCGTTCCCGGTGAGGTTTGAGGGGAGTCGGAGAGACCCGAGGTAAGTCAGCGGGGGTCAGAACGGAGATGCTCCGCGGTCGTGTCGGGCGGGGCTGTCCGCTCACGACTTGAACTATCGCACGCCCCCACTAGCACAGCATCAGCACTCGCACCCGAGCAGCATCATCCACCTTGGATCCCCGTATTGGCGCAACGGGCATAGATAGTGGGGTCGTCAGAGAGACGAGAGACGTTCCCGACGCGGGCTCAGTCCCAGACTGCATACACCGTTTCATCCTTGTGTATGCGCTATCATGAATCTTTACGTTCGATCGTACGAAGAAGTTCACTAACTGGTGCATCTTTTCAAGTGCCTGCTATTTTCACATACACTAATATTTAAAAAAAAAACTGTACGATAATTATGCAAATACACGATGACGGTAATGATGTCACCATGAAATTTAAATCTGAAAGAATATAGGAAATGATATGCGTGACTTCTGATTAGAATTATTATTTAATTGTTAAAATTCTAAAAAGAAAGTAAAAAGAAAAAAATACATTTATTTTAATATGCAAAAATAAATTCTACAATTCCATTATCTACCTGTTGATGGACAATCATTGAAGACTTTGGTAGTTCGGTTGATTGATCCGCTCTCTTTCCATCAACGGCGTAGCTAAGAAAGGTGTACTGGATTGAAAACAATCATTGTCCGCATGGAACTACATACCGGGATCGTGATGGGCTCTTCTGGTGTGGCAGAGTTACACTCGATGGACGAAATTACACGAGACGATCGACCCTTTGCTGAGTCTCGACCAAGGATAAGTTTATCGTACTATATGTATCATCATTTATGCTGTACAGTCCTTGGCCACTGGGACTAAAATTGCTAGGAGAACGAGAGAAAGGCGCAGCTCAAGTGAAACAGAGAACCGAACAAGCGAGCGAGAAGAACAGCATAAAAAGCATGTGGAGCGAACGGGTTCCCGTGCCCCTGAGCACCGGCGCTTGACCCAGTAGCAGCCGCGGTCGCAAGTGGATAACTGCCATGGGAGATTACTCAGTTCCAGGGGCGAATGATGCACGTTATTCATCCAATCTCTTGCAGCACTAGTTTAAAATTTTCCATACTCGTGATGATTCCATTTTTCTTTACCTTATTTTTTTTAATTTTGTCATATTTTACATTTTTACACCTTGTTTTAAATACTTTTATATACTTGAAGCATACGTAACATTTTTTTATAGAGCAATTGATTTCTTATGTTGGAACTATATATGGTTCAACAGTATGACTCAGCGAAAATGACATAGATGAACAATTGTAAGGATAAACTGAAATAGCCTACAATGGTAGCCTTGTATATTGCTGGCTTTTGTCTAATACCTGGTACAAATCAAAAACCCTTCTTGTTTTGCCCATTTTGACATTCTAGGTGTCATGATCCATTAAATTTGTGTAGGAATACTTCACTCTTAGCATTTATTTCTTCTTCTTCTCTATTTCATTTTTTCTTTAATTTTCCTTCATTTGTATCACTATTTGGAACTGCTTTTTCTTTCAAATGGATACGTATGGATGTGATATACGTATATTTTTATCTGTGAAAGGAATGAAAACATTAGAATTCACGAGCTCCCTGGTGACTGCACCTGCAAGTAAAGCTTCAGCTGCATCTGCCCGTACATATATTTCTATTATCTCACGGCTTCTTTATGGTCTTAAATGATTTCGATTTATTCAATCACACGCACCATTGATATCCTTAGAGCAATTTCTTTGAAGGCTTTGCAATAAAACATAACATTCACAGAGCATGATCAGCTATCAATTCTTACTTTCGATATATCATTCACAAACATCTGCAAAGCAGTTGAATGTTACATATTTTTTATTTTAATCTTCAATACATTGATACAGATTGTCATCGACAAATCATTCACTACTTTTTTTTTTACTAATTACAAAAATCCTGGAATATTCTATGTCATAATTCCTTTTTGATTATTGTTGCGTGCATACCATTGGTAATACGCTGTGTACTTCTTCTTTTCTGGGCAGTGGTAATCCATGTATATTTATCACATCGAATATATGCCGTCAACACTAAAAACAGTTGAAACACTGAAAATAATTTCTTCATGTTCGGTTGTACATTGAATAATGTGTTCTTAAAAATCATAAATTTGCAATTATATTTTGAAAATAAGTCTTTGGTACACTGTAGTCAGATGTTAGATTAACAAATGGCTACACTGACACTAGTGTCTAGAGTTTACATGCAGTATTCAACTATAGGATGATACTTGTTTTCCTATTATCAGCGAATGTTTCCGGAGAGGTGCAATAACCCCTCTAGGTATGATGGTGGTGTATAGTGTGGTATAGCGCGGAGTGGTGCATGGACCACAGTCATGACCGGAGGCTGACCCCTGCGGGTGCAAGCCACGAGAAGCGCAATGCTGGTTTGCATATTCGCGACTGCGTCCCGGTGGCGGATATACATCATGCATCCGCGGGTCGTGGTGCAAGTGCAACGGTGCAACAACGACAACGACGATGAGGACAAGAGTAGATAGAACCTTCTCCTGGCCGGCTTTATTCGCGATTCTCTCTCTTTCTCTTTATCCCCGTTGTCTCTTGCTCCACTCGGAGACTCACGATCCAACGATAGCTCAGCCGGCGAATTTGCATCCGTGGAATCCTTGCGCGTGGGCCGGGCCATGTACATCCCGAGCTACCCAACGGCGACGACGACAACAAGGTAGAGGTGGCGAAGCAGGCTACAGCCAGCAGCATAGAGACACAGGCCCACATCGGTAAACTATGCTTATTCGCTCTGTCGGTACTGGTTTTCTATCCTGGTACCGGCAGTACCCAAGAGAAGTTATTCGAGAACTCTAGTCCATCTTCTTCTTTTTATTTTTATTTACTTTTGTGCTTTGGTGCTTTTCCAACGTCATGCCACTTATTTCACGATCTCCAAGAGTGCTCGTGATCGTGTCGTCACGTAGGAGTTAGGATAGAATAGAAACAGATACGGATCGTTGAGAAGCAAGGGGACGAAAAAGTGAACTACTATGTATGGCGACACGAAATTTCCATTGGACACTTTCCAGCGAAGAAAAAACTGCTTCTGTGGGATGTTCTATTCTGTATACAATATTTCTTATTTTATTTTGTAAAATTAAGCATAAAATCGATATTATTTTTATTAAAAAAATTTTTAATTCAGCTTTTTTTAAAAATATTATTATGTCCGTGTTAAAAGCATATTAAATTATAAATGAAATATATAAACTTTTAATATTTTCATCATAGGTTCAATTTATTTTAATGATCATAAATGAGTTCATATCAGATCTTAGCAAAAAAATCATTTGTATTTCATATAAGCATATACCTAATTACAAATTGTGCAATAACCCGTGTGTGTCCCACAATCTGCAATTAAGCGTGACGAGATTATCCACAATATATTGTCCGAGTAGGAATGTATATAATGACTCGGCGATCGTGTTGAGAATTTCCAAATCTTATTGACATTTCAATCAAGCGATCGAGCCAGAACTTAACGCTCGATTTGCTGCGTTGATACTGGCGAGGAAGAAATTGAAGAAGTGAGCCGAGGGTATCCCCACGGGAAAATCGGAAGAGGATGAGATCATTCGAATACCATCAGGTGGTATAAGGCATGAAACCTCTGGAGAGAGTGCGGTTCTGTCCTTTAACTCGAAGAAACTCACGCACCATATACGCGCTGCATAATTGTTGATTCATCCGGCTTGTCCCAACCGCGTGCGTCTCTATCTTATCGAGATCGACAATCTGTTGGAGGTTTTACAGGCTCTCTGTTCGATTTGCGAGTTTCCCGTGTGGTTCGCAAGGCGCAATGATACCAGGGGCCAGCTAAAAAAGTTGGATATCTCTGAAACGCTTGTAGGATGTTGGTCAATACGCGGGTAGTCTTCACACAGTATAAAGGCGTTATATATATATATAGTGTACATATATAGGTCTCTTAGTTTGCGTGCTTGCGCGCGCGCGCCGCGCGACTTCCTGTATTGTTGCATCTTATCGGATAGATCGCAGATATAGGCAGTAGTAGGAGCAGGAGCGCTGCAATGCGCGCGACCGTGTGCCTTAAAGCAACAAACGAAAGAGAGAGAGAGAGAGATAGAGAGAAAGAGGGAGAGAGATGGCGCGAGCACAGCCAAGAACTAATAGACCACCTTCGTGAGGCAGGATAGAGGACCGCGTGGTGTGGTTTGAGACACCTCGGGTGCCTTTACCTCTCTAGCTATCTACATACGGGCACGATCTCCCGAGTTCCCATGGTGTTAAAGCAGCAAGCTCTCGAATGTTGTACCGCGTTTAACTGAGAGTGCTGATGCTGCTATGCCTGATGCATCAAGTACTATAACACTGAAAGAAGGATACGACGACGACGACGACGAGATCTGCCGAACGCAAGAGTTACTTTTAAGATCGAGAGGGGTTTCTTCCCCATACCTTATCGAAGACTGCTTATGCGTTTCTATATACATATAGTGATATAGCGCATAATGGAGATTCTCCGGGGAGTCATAGTAGATCTTCTCTTCGATGGCCCTGAATAGCGAAAGATTTATCTATGTGATCTCTGTTGTCGTTTCTATCAAGAGACAGATATGAGAAAACGGGGAGATTGATTCAAGACTCAGATCCCGCGCGATCGTGATTTATCCGATCGATCTCGTCCAGCGCCACTGCAAATGCCAAACCGGAAGATCGAGAGACTCCGAGACTCTGAGACTAAGGATGAGAAGGATATACGTAGTATATATCCAATGGCGACAGGTATTGGTCGTTCTCGCGCTGTATGATATTCCCCAGTGGTGAATGTATTAGTTACAATAGTATTATTTCTATACACAAGAAAGTCGACCTAATGGAAAATCGACGGCATAATGACTCGCGAATAGACTACTCCATTGAGGGCGTAACAAATTTACAATTACGTTGGATAGTTATCATTACCGGTTGAATTGGGTGGGGAGGTTCTGGTCTGCATGATTGCCGCGCGTCTATAGTATATGTATATTTGCGTATGTATGTTCCGTTGGCACAGGGTGCGGGCACTTCCCACGAGCTTGGGCTCTGTACCATGTTCATGATGCGGCACAGCAAGCGTATGGATTATTATATAGACGTTAAATTATCTCTACCTATATATGCACTACTCGTATATCTTACCACTTAGGTTTTCACGTCATCCATCTGCAATAATAATCATGAAAATAAAGAATACTGATAATAGTCCTCGTAATCATAATCAAAATCCTATACACACAGTTCATCGAATAGGCAGTAATTACTAAAACGTCCATTTAAAAGTTTGTACTCCGAACATTGTTTCATTATCACAGTGCATGCAACACTCGTGTAAAAATAAACGATGTTTATGCTCCGTGAACAGTGATATAATGTGTAAGTAGCGGCTGAGAGTGTTGTTGCACTTCAGCAGACGAAAAAGCCCCGGGGGCCACAAAGTTGCGCGAATTAACGGCAACCACTCGCCAAGAAGTTGACTGGTTACAGGTAGTCGCATGTGCACGCATGCACGCCCAATGCAGAAATAAACATCGGGTACACGCAGCAGGTAGGGAATATGTCTATGATTTATATCATCTTGCGCGTAACTAGGATGCCCCTTGGTTATTGAGCTATCATTACTAATGAACCGCCTAATCAGAATGCGTAGGCTGAATGTGACGCATCGTTATATCTTCAGGATCTCTGAATATAAATAAACAGTAATTAAAAACTAAAGATATATTTACGTGTAATTGTATGTAATACACAATGTATTATTACTCGTATATAATCTGCAAGCACTGTCCCTTTTTTTGTCATTTGAAGTAAATACAGATAAACAAAGAAGACACATTTACATGTACAAGATAAATAATATACAATTATTTTTTTCCGTTCATCAAATTAAATTTGCAAAAGTTTATTGAAGTGTTTTTTTTCTTGTAAAATGAAAAGTGACACTATCGTTGATGTACAAATTGTTACAATGTTTCCTTTTTTTTCAATTATGTCACTAATTATGAGATTAATTATTTGTACAACCAAAAAGGTTAATACAAAGTTTCGACCCAACTGAACAATATTCGAACCCATAAATGAAGAAGATGCATTATTTTATATGCATATTTATATGATAATGATGCATATGAATATAAATATATAAATGTGTGCTCTGATATTTGTCGACGCGAGGAAAAAGGGCGCGAGCGCGAAAATTTCGGCTAAAACTCGAATTCGAAATTTGCCTTTGAAAAAGTCGTCGAAAGTATATTTGACCTTCGAAAAAGAACTACGCGACTAAAAAAGGTTGATTCGCGATCGTGTCGAAAAAAACAAATCGAAATTACGTATTTTTTTCTTTTGCCTTCCCAACAATCACCGTTGCTCTTCGTTGCACGTTTCGCGTCCCTCTAACCGAACGTTCGCAGTTTTCTTTCTTTCCCCACGGAGCCTGTGTATATAATCCCGGTGCGATTTCTCCCTTCGACTGTGGTGTGTCTGTGCGGTGGAACGAGCGTGAACGTGAACGCCACACTCGAGAGAGAGACGGAGAGAGCGCGCGAAACTCGGCGCATGCGCAGCTCGAGTGGTGGGGGCAATACGCGGCGCATGCGCAGTTCGAGTGGTGGGGGCAATACGGGAGACGCTACGCGCCGAGTCCTGACGAGCAGATACGAAAACCTCTTCTCCTTCTCCTCCCCCACCTTTGTCACAGACAGTACCGGCCGCCGCTTGTCCTTTTCTCGCTTTCGCATATATTTCCAGCCTTCTTTTCCCTATCCTTGTTTCAACCGACCGCGCCGTTGATCGGGAAAATGGAAATGCGAATATTTCGATATGGAAAAATCTTTATCTTGGGCTTTTTTTTTGACGAAGGCAAAAAACTTGGCGTACATTCCCTTTTTTTTCGCCGCAGTCGCTTCTTCGTTTACAGCGTCCGAAAGATCCTTTGTCCTTCTCGGCCTCGTTCCAGTCTCTCTCTCTCTTGCTCATTTGTCTTCCCTCGCAGTTGCGAGACCCCGCAAATTCCTGACCGGACCGCCTCGATGCCTCACGCAAACGTGCCAAAATATCGCCAAAGACACTTATTTCGGCGGTCAAAAGAATTTATAAAAAACCCTTTTCTCTCCTCCCCCCCTCACCCGACATCCTTTCCTCGCATCCCATATAAAATCAAACTAAATTGTGGCAAAGATACGCGGGTGTACGATATATTATATACCTGATGCCTAATTTTATTATGATTTAAATCGAGGATGTCCTCGGGACTATTTCGCTCCAAAGCGCAACCCTTAAAAGATGGACAGAGACGAAAGAAAACGATATGTTTGGGCTTGTTTAGACTTCGTTTACGGTACATTTGTATGAAATTTTATTTAAAACGAATTAAAAGCCTTAAACACTGGAGGCCTATATTTCGATTTGGAGCAGAAAAAAAACTGCATTATTTAAACAATTTCTTTAAAAAAAAACGTAATAAAAATCGTAAAAACATGTCTTGTATTGATTCGAGTAGAAAAAATGACGTCATTGATATACAAAATGGTGCCTGGAGCAATTTTTTGCAAAATCGATTATTCCAAACCTCCAAAATAACGAAACCCTAACCCTAAAACCAAAGAAGCCTATAAATAAATTCAAAACCCATAACAAAACTGTATATTTCAAACAATCCTTTTTTTTTCAATAAATAAAAATCATATATTCATATTCGAGTGCAAAAAAAAACGATGTCACATAGATATAGAATGCGAAATGACTCATGAAGCGGCAATTTACGAGGGCGATTTTTCTAAAATTCTCATTGGAATGATCTCGCACGCCGCCGCCGCCGCCGCCAAGGGCGTTGTACACGCCGGTTTTAGAGGTTCTCTCGCCGGCCGGCTTGATGCCCTACGCCGGGACACGTTGTGCGGTCGTGCGCCGCGCCTGTGTAACGGACACACCCGAAACGAGACGCTTCGGTCGTTCACGGTTGACGACGACGACGCCACTGGTTTGCGACGTTGCCGGTAGCCTAGCAACGATTCCCCTCTAACGCTACCACTAACTTTTGCTTCTGCCACGCCCCTCTTTATCCCCTCCCAACCCTTCCACCCCTCCCCTCACTTCTCGTGGTTTTTTTTTTCTCTCGGCCTTGTAGCGCCCCGCGCGCTCCCTTCTCGCACATATACTTTCCTCCTTCGCTCTATATACACGTCGCTATCTTTTCCTGCTGTTACTTTCTCTACACACTTCTCTCCACCGCCGCCCTCAAATTGCGATTATTATTTTTTTCATCCTTATTCTTCCTCTTTTTTTGCAGTCTTCATTTATTCATTCAATTGGGATGTTACATATTTGGCAGCAGCGGGGCTATTACAAAATCAAGGAAACACTTTTTGAGCACACACAACTTCGCGATACCTCCGCGGAAGCTTCGCAAGTCTCTAACGCTATGGGGGGAGGAATTTGGAATTATCGGAATTGTGGATGGCTTCGTATTATAGAAACTATAATTATCATGTTTTATTGCAATGCCAACTTTACAGAATCGACACAAGTGTTCTGAAGTAAAAAATCTTCGTACCGAACCAAAATATACAAATATATCACGGAGATATTTACAAAAAAAAAAAA
>JABMBV010002547.1:0-11258 GCA_018906735.1 Mesochorus sp. PSUC_FEM 10030011 | reverse complement strand
GACAAATATATTTTTAATATTTTTTTAATAGCGAACATTATTTGTACATAGTTGTAATCCGCTATTTTTAATCATTTATTATCTTTTTCTTAGTGAGCTTATAATAAGATTTGTTGACAAAAGCAAACACGCGAGAAAACCGATTTTGTATTTTTATTTAAAGCTATGTTTTTTTTTATTAATGATTTTTTTATTGTTTTATAACGACCGTCAAGATTTTACAGTATAATTAGTTCTTTTTTACCATTTGGAGTAATTTTGATGAATAATTATTGTCTAAAAGAAAAAAAAACGTCGATTAAAACTTATTCATGCTCGTGGTATCGATATGTGATTTTTGGTTTCTCATTTTAGAAAGGATGACAATTTTCTCACGTTGCTGAAGAATTTTTTGTGCCTTTACTGGAGAAGCTTCATTATAGTATTATGGCCAATTGTACTTCTTCCCCTGATCCTCATAAACAACGTAGTGGTAAAAACAACCTTCGTCATTTTTTATTAAAAAATGTTATCATTTTATTTCCTCTCTTTTATTAATTTATATTTTGTTTTGTTTTCACAACAGTTTGAGAATTCGTAATATTCAATATAATTTCTCATTACTTGATTTCTCTCTCGATCAAGTTCGTCAATTCATTTTCTTTTCCTCAATTTGCATTTTTAGTCTTATTCTTTAATCATCTTCGAATGATTTTCTCTTTTATTCTACATCACGAATATGTTTATATTATTATTAGATTTATATTCCATTTTTAAAATTACTTATTTTCAATTAGATGTATATTGAATTTTTAATTGAATTTTTTAAATTAGATTTATATTCAATTATCAATTGAATTATTTTTTTTTATTGCCAGATGTACAGATGTCTCTACGTTGTTGTATTAATGGCAATGTTTTGGGTTACCGAAGTATTTCCACTGCCGATAACCGGCCTCATACCGATTGTACTTTATCCATTAATGGGAATAATGAGCACGGGTGATACGTGTGACTGTTATATGAACGACACAACGATGATGTTCATCGGTAGTCTTGTCATAGCGATTGTTATTGAAAATTCTGGTTTGCACATGAGAATTGCTCTTCTCACGATAAGACTCATTGGCTGCAGTCACAGGAAATTAAGTTTGGGTCTATTTTTTGTCACGATGTTTATTTCTATGTGGATCTCGAATACCGCGGCCACTGCCATGATGATACCGATCATGGAGACCGTTCTCATGGAATTAGAGGCTGTAAGTTTTGCAGCAGCAAAAACGTGACAAAATTTCACAAATGTTTTATCATCACTCTTAATTATTATTTATTTTAACAGCAAGGGCTCGGCAACATGTATATCCAGAACGAAAATTCCGAGGCAGAAGAAGGCCATGAATCGTAAGCTACATTTTTACGTGCATTTATTTAAAAAAAAAATGTTAAAACTATATCCCTTGAAAACGAAACAAAAATTTAAGAAAAAGAAATGTATCAACCAAAAAAAATTGATCAATTTCTCGTAGATCCTATGCAAAATTTAAAATCATCTTAAATTTATATATATATTTTTTGAAAATGTTTTAGGGTGAAAAGACCATCGAACAGCACGATGGTTTATTATTTAACGGCGGCTTATGCGTCCAGTATTGGCGGCATTGGCACTATGGTTGGTTCCGGAACGAATTTAACAATGAAAGGCATCTACGAGAGGCAAGAATAATTTTTTTTTTTTTAACAAACAGTAAATATTTTGATTGCTGATATTGGTCCTGTTTGTATTTATTTTAAACAATTATTTATTATTCAGAAACACTCGTTCTTATTTGCTTTTAAACTCTTAGAATTATCCTTAGAATTATTATATTTTTTTATAGTAGATTTAACTTGATTGTCTTTTTTTAATTATTACTTGATTACTGTTCCAAACAATTATTATTCAACAAGAATTTATTTTACATCTGTTAGAATTATTATTTTTTGATTATCAACCCTATAATAATAATTATTATTATTATTGTTGTTATTGTTATCATTATTATTGTTATTTTCAACAGTCGTTTTAAGGAAAGTCCTGGAATAAGTTTTGCCTCGTGGATGCTGTATTCCGTACCACCGATGTTGGTTATGGCTTTTCTGACTTGGCTCTGGCTCCAAGTAATGTACATGGGACTTTTTCGTTCCAAGAGTCAAGATGCCAAAGCTATCGACATTGGTAAACAGGGCGAGAAAATAGCGGCTGATGTAATTGACAAAAAATACAAAGAGCTTGGACCCGTGACTTGGCACGAATTTATCGTCGGTTTTCTTTTTATTGCTGTTCTGCTCCTGTGGTTCTTTAGGAGTCCAGGTTTTATCACAGGATGGCCATCGTACATTACGAATCTGTGAGTCCAGTGTATTTTTTTTCAATTCGGAATTTGAATTTGAAGAAAAAAACTTCGACATTTCCATGGTCTAATTCGTTATAAAATCAGAAAATACTTCATTATTGTTCAATTTATTTAAATTGATAATGTTCTCATTTCAATTTCTATTAAATTTCTTTTTTTTTACAAGAAATCGTTCCATGAAGTTTTTTCTCCACAGGAATTATGCTTCAATATTTTCATTTTTTTTCTTTTCAGTCGTGTTAAAGATTCAACAGCCGCGATTGGTTTAACGATATTGCTTTTCATCATACCGTCAAAGTTAGATTTTCTTAATGCTTTCAACAAGGATCCGAGCAAGAGACCAACGAAAGTATCGCCGGCATTGATGAACTGGAAAACGATCCACGAAAAAATGCACTGGAGTCTTATTCTCGTGCTCGGAGGAGGTTTCGCGATAGCGGCCGGAAGTACATCGTCAGGACTATCTAAAGAGCTTGGTCAGACTCTTCAGGGTCTTCATTCCATGAATTCCATTGCTATATTATTTATAGTTTGTTTGTTCGCCGAGACGGTCACGGAATTGACGGCCAATGTTGCAGTTGCTAATATAATATTGCCTGTATTGGCGGAAATGGTGAGATTCATGTTTTTCTCAAATTTATAAAATTTCATTTAATCTTCCGTTTCCAACCGTAGTGAATTTACGTCATAATTTCAAGCGCTTTCATTGAAACAAAAATTTAGAAAAAAAAAAACCAAGTATTTCAAAGGAATATTCATTTTCATCAGTTAAAATAGCAAAAAATTGAATCAACATAATTAATTGTCTAAATAAACTCACTCTTCCTTGAGAATATTAAAATTCATCATTTATAATTCTCAATTTATTTTCTTGTGATTCATTTCCATTTTCTTATTTATTTTTCAGTGTGTGGCGATAAAAATTCATCCTCTGTTCCTGATGATGCCAGCTGGAATCTGCTGCTCTTTCTCGTTTCATCTTCCGGTCGGTACTCCTCCTAACGCCATCGCAGCAGCAGCGGCTCACATAAGAACTCGTGATTTCATAATAGCAGGCATAGGCCCCAGTTTGATAACTCTCTTAATAACAACCTTGGCGTTTTCAACCTGGGGCGTATACGTTTTTGATCTCCACCAGTTTCCTGAGTGGGCAACGATGACGTGATCGCTCGCATAATTCAATGTTTTTTTCTTTTTCTATCACGAATCATCACAGAAATTTACATCCACTTGACAACAGCCTGGGATAGTTCAACTAGAGTTTCGACTATTTTCATACTTCAATAGAGAAAACTCAGTTTTGTACATAATACCACGTATGACCAAATTATATGAATGCGTTAAAATATTTTCTTCAATGTTAAAAGTCGCCCAAAAGGTTTTGGAAAGGCTTGTAACGAGAAAAATCTTACAAGAAAATTTCGAGGATTACACGAGTAAAAACATACACTTTTAGATACTGAGAAAAAATTTTTGAATTTTTTCAAAGAGAAGAAGAAAGGAAGAGAGAGAGAGAGGAATGAAAAAAAATATTCGACATTCATGATTGTTAAACTTGGCAAGACTTATTGCAGTATGAGAAAAATCGTTACGATTTTTCTCAAATCTAAGGTAAGTGATTTGTTGTTTATTAACGAGGTTCCATCAAATTAATCATAATATACTGGAGCCTCGATTTAGGGTATTAGTCATACCAAAGTCTTTTTTTATGGATTTTGTTTAAATTTTGAAGAAACATTTGGGGCACTATAAAAAAACACTGTGCAACATTTAAAAAGGATTCACTATTCGAAATTTCGTGATATTAGCAATAAAATATTGCATCAATTTACATGCGTTCTTATGGTAAAGTAATAAAATAATCCATACTTTATGCTATAACTTTGAAACTTTTCTACAGAATTTCTTTTGTTTTTTCTTAATTATAAAGAAACATATAACGAAGTCTATAAAAAAAATCAAAAAATTTGGCCATTTAGTTTCAGAGATATAACAATTTAAAATCGATGATGTCAAGTGATGCTCCATTCACAAAGCGATTATGTTGTTATTTTTGAAACTGTAGACTTTGTAATGGCAATTTTTTTCCCTATGTTATAAATATTTTATACCCACATAATATAAAAAAAGTAAATTATAAAAATATCTCATGATTTTTCAAAGCGTTAATTAATCAATCGAAGAGCTAATTTTTTCTTAATTTACTGCGGCAAAACTACTATGTTAAGAGCAAGTTTGAGGACGTAGATTTCGTTTGTTTGAGGTCCATTGTTTTAAAATTACATTTTTAATGTTGACTCTTATTGAAAGGTTTTGAAAAATCGTGAATTTTAACAATAAATTTTACTAGAAATTCAATACTGTATTAAACTTTCTGTATTTACAAAATTTTACCGTGCCAAGTTGGAAAATAATTTTTACGTGATAAACGATGCATTCCTCCCTGATCAATTACTAAACTTTGAATTATTTGATATTCCTAAAAATAAACGTGAAAATCAAACGTAAACATGCCAATATCAAATTTTTGTCACAGAGAAAATAGCGTGATTGTAACTCGTTATTAAATATGTAATACATGAATTATTATGCGTAGAATATCAATTATTCGATGTGAAAAGCCCTGTCCTTTTAAATAAATTATTAAATTAAACAATAAAAAAAAAACTCACCATCCGTGGAACTATCGATGCCGATAACTTTACTCTCTTCCTCCATTTTGAGCTTTATATTGTTTTGAAGATTTTAATATATCACGTTGTAACTTTAATGAACTAATAATTGAAACACTGATAAGCAATAAGCCTCAAAAACAGAATATTCGAGCACAAAGTATCGAATTACAAACATAACCTATAAAAAATGTAACTCGATCGAACACATGACACAACACTAAACGACCGATTCTTTCATTATTCAAAAATGTATAAAAGAATAACTGTTAAATGCTGCTCTTCCGCATAATTACAATTGATCTAAACTTAGTTGAACGAATAATAAACAACTCAATAGTTGATCGGACAGAACTTGACGTTGTCACAGATCGAATACTCTCGTCAACTCTCGTGACATATTTCGCGCGCATGCTCAAAACAAAAAAAAACAAAAGTTACGTGCGCAATCCTTGTTTTTATATTAAAACTTTTTATCGATGTTCAAAATAATACACTGCTTATTTTTTTCTAGGATATCATTATAGATTGAAAAAGAATCTGTGGATGAATTGTTCGACTCATTTATTGATAACTATTGATTACAATCTTTGGATAAATTACAAAATGCAAAGTGTGCGCAAGCGATGGCAGCGGCTCTCTAGCGCGTGGCGGGAAAATTTGAAAATCATACGGGTCTTATAGCCCCGCAAACAGCGGTACATTGAAACATAATTTTGACGATGATAAATCGATTGTTACTAACTCCAAATAAATTAATTCTTTCAATAAATATTCCATGAATATTTGATGTTTTAATAAATGACAATTGGGGCCTTGAATGATGTAAAAATGACAGTTAAAAATAGCGTATATTTGTTTAAAATTCAATCGAAGAATTTTATTGTTGCGTTGCGTGCGCAGCATTGAGGTTACGTAGATTGCGCCCGCATCGGTGACGTGAGCGTCTTCCATAAACCGAATTACTATATATATATAGTACATCATTCCCCATATAGTGAGGTATCGGGGGAAAATTGATAGGAAAATAAAAAAAAAAAGAAAAGAAAAAAAAATCACACGCATTAACCCCGTTAGACACTGTCGTTTGGAGCGTGAAAAGGATGGAAGTGACGATTTGATCGAGGATTCGAGCGATAACGCGAAATTGATAAGGTCAATAATAGACGAGGGGTCGTCGAACAGGACCCCCGTGATTTCCAGAGTTTGTTTTGGTATGCATTTTCTCGTTTTATTACACAGTACACACATACACACGCACACACAGACACACGCATGGATGTCTCTGCCCCCCTCTTCTACCCGGTACGAACTTTTAATTTCGTTGTTACAATTTTTTCATTTTTTCTTTATCACCACCCGTTTTAACCAATCTGTAAATTTATGCGAATGAAATTTCGATTCTGAGCGTATTCTCCGACCGATACTTTATTCTCGACGTCAACGTTTAATAAATCCCTTTTCTCTCAATGCGCCTCGGATTTTTTACGATCGCCGAGCTCCTATTATCAGCCCCGATTACGTAATCCGCTGATAAGCGTTCGTTAGCCCATATCTATCAGCGTTTTGAGAAGAAAAAAAAAACAAATCTTATCGGAATTCAAAAAATCACGATTCGATATGAAAATTAATTTTTTTTTTTTTTTCATCAACCGCTCGGAAAAACACTATTATCTTTTTTGCAATCTTTACGATCAATTTCTCGAGCTCCCAAAATTCTTAGATTCAATATATTTCTGGCTGCACCCTGTAAAAGTGCAGCCAGAAATAGAACGTCGACGAGCCACTCGGAGGCTGTAGCGCACAGGAAGACCCTGGCCAGCAATTTTATAAATATCGGAGTCCAAGAGACGACGGCGACTAGAAGATTGGTCTTGAAGAGATCAGAGATTTTTTCCATCTCCTGAACCTGTTTTTTCATTGTCCGTAGAGTCAGACCTTCGAACTCGATTACAGATCCTATTTCTAATGAGCTTTGATCTTTTTTCACGTTTTTTTCAATTTTTCCTGGATAGACAAGGTCCTGGGAACTGTCTGCCGATATCTCGGTCTCTCGACCTGGTGAGAACCAGCCCGAAGGACCCGCCTCATTATCCACTTTGTCCGAGCCAGATATTGTCTCTTGTTTGTTCTCAACAGATATTTTCATGGACAATTTTTCATCGATGCTGCGACAAGTGTATCCAGCGCGTGTCTGCAATATTGCCAGGAAAACGATCGGCGCGAAATAGACAAGGAAGACGAGTGCAAGCAGATGGAGCTTCAAAAAACGTCCTGAGACGAAACACTGAGTTCTCATGCAGGACAACTGCTCGGAGTTCTCTGTCAAGTTCGAAAGATCAGTTGATCCAACAAAATACTTTTTACTTCTTCCACTTCCGGTTTTCTTCGTGGGAGATCCGTGGATGCGCAATTGCGCAGCCACCGCTTGAATTTTCTTCACTATGTCATCGTAGATCTCCTTATCCGTTTGATTCGGTCGCTTCATCCTATCGTCGGGATTTTCCTCGTCCACAGTCGATTCGGCGTCTTCTTTTTCAGAATTTTCACCCTGAAACAAATTGGACTCGAAAACAAAATCGTCGTTATCATCCTCTGCATTCAGACTCGTTTCCAGTGGATTTGTTTTGAGATTCGATGGATCTCCCTCGGTTGAGTTTTTCAGGAGATTGTCAAACAGTTTTATTTCCTCGATCTGATCAATTTTTTCCATCGAAAAGCTTTCAGTGATCTCTTCTGAATAGTCTGTGGACGAGTTTGAAATTTCGAGGATAGGATCGCTTTCAATAATATCAGGAATTTCTTCGTACATTTTTTCCTCGTCATTCTGTTCTTCGTTTGTCTGTCCATTATCATTGATATTTTCTTCACTCGAAATTTTCTCTTCTTCTTCTTCTTCAATATTTTCTTCACTCCTATTTTCGTTTTCGTCGACAATAGCCACATAATTTTTCTCCGCAAATTTTGTAATATTGATCAACTGTGTACTGTTGTAAAAGTTTGCTGATTTCGTGTCCTCGCTTCCATTGATCGTTGATCCAACAATTTCGAAAATCTTTGATACGACTTTATCGATATTCCCATTCATTTCAGAAGAGTAATTTTTCGCAGATTGAGAAAAATCAATCGCAGCGATGTAATTATTGTTCGTCGATGTCGTGAGCTCGCTTCTATTGTGCTTGGGGACAAAATCGGTCGCGTGGCAATTTTCGAAGGGAAAATTCATGCCGTACAGGCATCCCAGGTCGTTGGAACGTTGGAGATTTTCCATGTTCTCGTGTCCGGCAAAATTGAATATCGCCGTCAGTAATACGGGCAGTATCCACTGACCGGCGATTCCGAGCCCGGTGACTCTTGTTCCATTCTTTGTTCTCGAATCGTCCGAAATTTCACATTTGTTAACAAAAACCTTGCAATCCTTGGCAAAAACCTCGAGCTCGTGGCTCGAACGAGCCGAAAAACTCAACAGAGAATAAAACGCGTTCGCGAATGGGAATACGAACATTGCGTACTGACTCACAATGTCACGAAATTTACAAACATTCTCGGAGTCATTTCTCTCAGCGTTCGACAGCGATTTGATAAATTTTCCTGAGCCATCTTGCTTCCCAAATAATTTGAAAAATGTTTCATTTCTCACTTCGTTTTCGAAGACATCGCCAACAGGATGATATTGATTGTAAATCAATAAAACTCCGGTCACGATGCTGCTGACGATGTCCGATATCACAAGGATATGCAGAGACGAGACGTTTTTTCCATTTTTTCGCAAAATAATTACGAGTGAAATGAGACTCGAAAGGAGTAGAGAATATCCAGCGGTTGCGAGAACAATCGAATGCATTTTTGTTTGTTTTAAAAAATTATTTACAAACGATTCGTTGGAAAGAAACTACCAGATGAAAAACATTTGAAGTACTGAAAAAACTTGTGGAGTTTGGCAAAAATTGTACTTTTTCATGTGGGTATTAGTCATTCGGAAAAAGACATGTGGGCTCCCCTCCTCTTCATCGTTGTCGAGTTCGAATCACAATTATAACTGTAATGTCTCTATTTCATGGGGGCAAAAATATCTGTAATACATATTATCTAACAATAAGCCTTGAATAACATTTAACATAACGGTATAAAGGCGGGGCTCGATCGGGGCCCTTGGAAAATTATTTTACAAATTTATTGTCGTTCGTAGTCACAGTATCTTTTTTTTTCTCTACTTTTCAAGTGTTTTTAAATGATTCATTATTAAACACAAATTTATTTAAATGAAATAATTCCTGCATAGAATTTCTTGATTAAAATATATTTTTTTGCAATAGCATTTGAAATTTATTTTAAAAAATTTGCGGTGGATATTTTTAAATTATATTATTAACTATAATGTTTATTAATAAATTATTCGACGGTCCTCACAATTAATCGTTCCAGACGTTAGTTTAATTCAGTATCCTAATATTCTGATTTTTAATACATTTTAATTAACTCTAGATCCACCGTATCATTCAGACATAGTTCATTTTACATTTTTATCCGAAAATTTCTACCTTATATTACATTTTTTCGAAATGTTTCAGTGATCGATTTAGCGATAATTGAAGGAGTTATGTTAATGAATTTTATTTATGGATAATTTAATTAATTTTGCTTTTAAGCAATTTAACACATTTTTTCTTTGCTTAGAAACATTTTCGTTTCAACTATCGGTACTTTTAGTTATTTCATTAATTACTTTTTCCCACAGATTAATTTGACCTCAAAATCCAGTATGTCGATCCGTCGTCGAACCGATCCGCTGATAACGCAGCGGATATGGGATGCAATAAAAATAAGCGTACACCAGAGAAGCGTGCCGACCAACGGTCGAATTGTTCGTCATTTAGCTCGAGTGTACGGTATGACCGAGCAATCGGCCCAGGATGAGCTGAATCGTGCGATCGAAGACAAACTTATATTTCTAAAGGAGATACTGACCAAGGGCGGACTCGATCATGACATTTATCGTTTGCCAACCGAGCCTGAAGACACCGATTCCCACGATTGGTACTGTTTTAAGTGCCAACGTGCAGGTCTCGTCGAATGTTGCACACAGTGTTTCAGAGTCTATCACAACGATTGTCACACTCCAACAAACGAGGAAAAAAAATTATGCGACTTTTGCGAGGTTCGTAAATATTTTTCACATTATTTGCGTCATTGAAATGCGATCTAATTCTTTTTTTTTTTAATTATTATTAAATTATGATTAGTTATTTCAACAATATTAAAAAAAATTATTAGTTATACAATGATGTTATTCGTTTTTATAGTAATTTCCTCCTTTGAAAGAAATTATATCTGTAAACCAAAAAATATGCAATTGAGATACAGAATAATTTTATATCGATATCGTGTTAATTTTGTCGTTTTTTGTTGTTTTGTTTATGTATAAGTTGAATATGAATTATGAAAATTTGCTGAAATGTTTAAAAATTGCAGAAAATAAATGAGGATATCTACGCAAATGTTTCGGATTTAAATCATATACTGAGTTTCACCTGCGGTCATTTGAAAGCAAAATTACCACCGGAGATCACAAACAGAACAATAGTTTCGGATAGCAAAACGGTCGAAATGCCGGCCGGAGGTCTGTCAGGCCCAACGTGGATCAGCCAGGGTGAGGACGCATGGCGTCCTGGTATGCTCATAAAAAATCACATGGACCTTGCTATCATGGAGGCTAAAACTTCACGAAATGAATACAAGAGTCTTGCTGAGTTCCAAGCTGACGCGCACAATATCCATCACAATATCATAATCTATCACGGAGGTAAATATTTTAATAACAATATTAAATCATTCTTTTTTTTTATCGAGTACGTATATCGGATTATTATAAATTTATAAAATCTCTATATGAATTTACGATTTCAGACTTTATTTTTATTTCAAACGACAATTTTTTGACAATAAAACGTCAACAAGATTTGTCTGACATTCAATCGGTAATTCGTGAGAAATCAACAATGTATAAGGGTCTCAAAAGTGCATAGGAATAATAAATATGAAATTTATTTTTTGTTAAAACAAACAAAGTCTTATCACAAAAACATTTTAAAACTTGATTGGTGCACGCTTTGCTTTTAATAATTGAGTAATAGAATAAATCAAAATTTTATTTTATTTATTCCATTAAATTGAAGTTAATTAAACTAAATTAAGAGTAATAAAATTTTATATA
>JABMBV010002536.1:0-11264 GCA_018906735.1 Mesochorus sp. PSUC_FEM 10030011 | reverse complement strand
TATATAAAAAAACAATATGTAAACAGTATATGTTATTGTTATTACTAAATAATATAAATCGTACCTATTATATATACATCTACATATAAAAATAAATTAAACTTGATAAATGTTATAAGGAAAAGAATAAATATTGAAGGATACGGAAAGATCTGCTTTAAAACAAGTACCAACCAAAAAGAATGCAACTTATTCTTTTTCTTGTTCACTTCTTGTTAAAATTTTTTTTTCTTTTTACTTTGTATTTCATTTCATTTTTCTCACTTTTCACTTCTAATTTGTTTTCACTAACTGTTCAACGTTCTCTCTATTAATTTCCTGCTGTATTCTTGTTTCCCATATTTTTCCTCCAGTTTTATTTATTGCAACTACCCTCCAACAATTTATTCCATAACTTGTCAATTATTATTCTCTTCTTTGGCATTACATTTTGCGACTTTAGCCATTTTTCACTTCCTTCTCATTTAATTATTGCTCGTCTATACCTTTATATATTCATCCTTTCTTTACTTGTTCCTTTTTTCACTCCTCTCTCCTCCCACTTTGCACTTCAAATATTTCACATTATAGTTTCTCTCTCTCTCTCTCTCTCTCTTTATCTTTTCATCCCTTTATCTGCTTATTCGAGTCTGTTTCGATATCACTGTAGCTTAATTAGAGACTAACATATTTTAAACGTTTCGCCAAAGCTCCCAGAGCGCTGTTTTGCCTCAACAGATAGGCTATCGATAAATATATAGTACTAGCATTACCTCACGGTACTTTGTACGCTCTAGAGAGAGAAAGAGAGAGAAGGAGAGAGAGAAAAAAGAGTGAGAGAGAAGTGGCGGTGACACGATAGGTGGTATACTGGTCTACCCACACACCCATGTTACTACTGCTCCGGTTGCGTTACGAAGCGATATTTAACGAGGAATTACCGGGGGAAGGGTATAAGCTGAGCTTTTCCCGCATTATCTCGGCGGACCTGCTCTAGCTGACTCAGTTTTACCGGTAATCCGGCAGACTCCCTTCTTTCCCTCCGCCTCCACTTTCTCTTCTGCCCTCGATGCATCCCTTCCTCTTTTCCTTTTCCTCTTACTCTCATCATCGCGAGAGTAAACCTCTCTTTCTGTCTCTTTCTCTCTTTCTCTCTCTCTCTCTCTTTCTCTCTCTCTCTCTCCGCTAACCCGATTCTCGTCGTCGAACTATCGTCGCTGCGATCGAACGATTAACGCATTAACGAGATTCGGGCTTTAGTTTCTCTCGCTAATGTTACTATGTGTGAGAGAGAGAGAGACCAAGAAAAAAAAGGGAGATTCGAAATTCTGTATCTGCAACAATATCGAGTTTCGCCAATTCCGAGATAAATGAGATCATAAAGAGAAGATAGAGAGAGGGTTAGAAAGAAGAAGAAAGATGGAATAATCACAAAAAATAATTTTTTAATACAATTATTATAATTGTTGTATTTTATTAAAGCTTATGCGATAATGGATCATTGTTTACTTATTCATTTTTACTATTGAATATTTGGTTTGAAAAATCATTTATATAAATTTTATTTACCAACAATAAATTTCGTTTGCCTTCAAACTTGTTTGCCAAAATTATTCTTTGAATATATCAGTCAAATCGAAATAATTTGCTGTGGGACTTTATCCTCCATTTATTTTATTTTTCCTATTCAAGAGAGAAAAAATATATTATAATTTTTTTCTCAGGCGTAACGTATTCATTTCCGTCATCAACATTTTTTCTACCTAAAATAAATGTTCGTAAAAGTTTTTAAGAGCTAACAATCCAGATTTATTAACCTCTTTTGCATGATAACTTGTATACGAGTTGACTTTCAATTTTTTTTTTTTTGCGTAAAGCGAAAAAAGCCAAACCTGCGAATACGATGATGAAAAACTTGGCTGAAGGAAATGGGAAAACGACAGGGGTGTTTATTTTGAAAGAGAGCAAGAGACAGAGACGGACAGGCAGACATTTATATCGTTCTCTGATGTACACATGTGCATCACTTTCTAAAAAGCAAAAGGGCCTAACTCATCCGTTCTGGCATATAGACAAACAGCGGGTTACGCCTTTCTTTTCAATCAAAGACAATATATTTATTTCAAGCTCTAGAGCAGAGAGAAATTTATTTCTAGCAGGAAAAAAGGGAGAAAAAGAAGGTTGCCATTCGCAATACCACTTCGTCGCAGACGCACTTTTTGAAACAAACGGTTACATGTGAGTCTCGCAAGCTCGCGAGAAAAAAGGAGAAAGAGCGAGAGAGAGAGAGAGAGAGAGAGAGAGAGAGAAAACAACCGACAAGCTAAACGTTTCGACTGAGAAAAGTTGTTCTCTTGGCGGGGCTGACAGAGAGCAAAGCAGGGAGGAAGGGAGAAAAACAGAAGGCGAATAGAAGAGTGCAGAGGTCTGAAAGTCTCGTATCCATTTACAAGTTTTAAATCGTTTGTGTGGAAAAGCAAAACGTATATGAGAGCCCCTACTTTCATACGTTTATATCTTATACATATACGCAAACACCATCATCATGTCGAAAAGGCGTAATTCCCATAATTTTTCACTTTTAAACAGCCCTTTTTGACTTTTAGATCTTCCTATAAAGCTTAAAAATTAAAAGGACATTCATTGACGATTTCGAGCTACGGATACGCCCTTTTGATTTCGACGACACAAAACACAGCGTGGAGAACGTGACGCGTGCCCTTTGAAATGGAAACCTTTTACCACTCACTCTAACTCGTTCCACCTGCTCTCACGAACAATCTCCAATGGCTGGTAGGGGCTTGCAGCGCCACTTCCACTTCCACGACGGATGAAATATTCCAAAAACCCTCGTAGATCTAGGGGCTTCAAATGAGGGAGAGCGAGAGAGCGGAGTCTTTCCAACGGCTCGAATAACCCTGTTGGACAGGATGAAGATATGAGAGGTAAAAAAGCGAACCGGAAGTCGAGGGAGAAAAAAGAATGGGAAAGGAGAAAGCTTCTCGCGAGCTTACAACACGTGTTTGATGGACTTTTTAAATGTTAGCTACTCGTACGGGTTACAAACAATAGTAAAGGAATCCCCATTATACTTGTAAGTTAAAGACAAAGACAGGAGAAACAAAAAAATCGACTCTTATGGGAAGAATTGCAAACTGCAAATCTGAAATTCATTGAAGCCAAACAAGAAAGACGGAAATTAAATTCTTATCATAAAAAGACATCACAAATTTAAAAAATACAACATTTTTGATGCGCAGGATCGAACAAAGATTAAGGTAATATTTTAAGTCGATCCTTAATCTAAATAAGTTCGACGATAAATATACCACTTCTACAGAATTTTAAAGTTTGCTCATAATTTTTTTAGCCATACGTTATGTAGTGTAGAAAGTTTAGAAACGAGACTGTTAATATGTCGATTTGTTTAAATAGATATACTAAAATCCTATTTAATTTATTTTTTGTACTTTATTCAAAAAAATTACTGTGCTTATAGGAAAAATGCTTATTTTTCTTTTTTTAATTTTCGACATAACTAAGAAAATTAGAATGAGTTGCTTAGTCAGTAAAATGTAAGAGCTGAAAAGCGAAAAATGTGCTCATCGCCAGAGATCAACGAGTAGAAATAGCGAGAGAGAGAACAAAAAAAATTGACATAAAAATAGAGGGTGGTTTGCCTTATAATGAAATCATCCTTTACGCCTGGCGTGTACCACCTGAAACTACCCGCACGTCTCTCTTCAGCTGCTATATAGCCAACTTGAAGCCCTCCCACCGTTCTGGTTAGAATCTCTAGTGAAAAAAAAAATCCGAGAAACTTCAATATCGCACAAAAACTTAACAGGACCATGGTGGATTAATTTTTCTAACGAACCAGCAACACTGAAGAGGACCTCGTTTGGTTATACACACATATATATAAACCATGCAACTATATATATATAGACGTAAGATCGAGAAGGAAAAGAAATATGCACAATTTGCATTTTTACCATAAAATTAAAAAAAAAAAAAAAAACTTGCATAGAGCTTGTTGAATGACATGATTCGTCTAACTTATTCTTGTATATAAAAAATATTTTTACCAGAATATATAAAAATGACTCATGAAACGTGAATTTCTCTTCGTGGTCGTAAGAGAAGCTCAGCGTAGACATTTTTTTTTCTTTCCTATATTCTTTTTTTAGCGATCCTCGACCATTACGCTCTTGAAGTTTAGGGCTTCACTAAAAGGAGCCAGGGAGTGCTCATGTGCTTTTTAAGTGCAAGAAACCAGTGGAGAATATATATATATGACAATGAAGGGATGAGAGTCACCTACCTATCTGTCGGATTTGCAAAATAATACGATTTTATCACGAACGAAGAATCCTGGCCGAAGAAAAAATAAATCCTTTCATAACGATCCTAAAATTTTTTGCTTATTGAATATTTTAAATTGAATAAAAATTAGAAGAAAAATGTATGTCAAGATCGAAATTAATTTTGTTAATTACGATCAATGATTGAATAAGTAAAATCGAACAATTTAAAATGCGATAGAACAAAATGTAAAAAAAAATACAATGGCGTCTTGTGGCGTAAATCTGAATAATTGAAAGGGTTGCTAGAGTCTTTTGTCTCCGTGTGAAAGCGGCTTCCGGAATTACGTCACCGGACTCCCGTACTTCCTTCTGGCCAACGTTGACGACGTCAATGAGAAGCGTGGAAAAGCTCCTTCTCTCTCTTCCTCTCTTCCTCTCTCTCTCTCTCTCTCTCTCTCTCTCTCTCTCTCTCGCTATTTCCTCACTCTCTTTTCTTTTTTTTTCTCACAGCTCTTCGCGGAATTTTTCCAATAGTCCCTTAGGTCATTGAATAAATCGATTGGATCAATCGTCGTTTCGACTTCTTAGTTTCCGGGCTCTATTGTTCCATACAGCTTTCGTGCAACTTTCAGCACTTCATCGAAAGTTTTTTTTTTTTTCACCATCGTCCGCATGAGAGAAGGGAAATTTTAACGATGAAAATCGTAAAAGGAGGAAACGAGACTTTCTGGTTTTTTTTTATCACGATTTTTCTATACCGTCAGGGGAATTAAAATCGCTGACGCTTACGTACGGAGTGTAGAGAGATGCCCTCTTAATTTCGCCGCGGCAGAAGTTGGTTGTATCTGGCATCGTTGAAGGGATGGAACGACGAGGAAACGACTCATTTTTTCCAGGAATCTTTTTTTCTGTCTCCTTCTTTCTTCATTATTTCTCGCTTACTGCTACTATTTTTTCTCTCCCCTTTTTTCTCCTTTTTCCTGTTCCACTCACTCTTCGTATTGTTTTTTCTATCTTCCATTCTTTTTAATCTTTATTCATTTCTCTCTTTCTCTCCCTCTCTTTCTCTCTTTCTCTCTTTCTTTCTTCACTTTCTTCTTTCTTTTTCTTCAGTCTACCTTTTTTATGACCTTTATCGGTCCATTTATTGTTGTTTACTGTTTCTTTACTTTTACACCCTTTCATACCTTTTCATCTTCTCCTCCTTCTCCTTTATCTTTTTTTTTATCATTTTTTTCATTTCTTACTGGCTGTTTTCATTCTCTTTTCATTTCACTTTTGCTCTTTTAACTTTTTCCCGCCTCTTTTTTTCCTACTCTTTTTTTTTTCTTCTATCTCCCTTTTCTCTACACTTCTTTCTATTTTGCTCCACAACATTTTATATTTTTACTATTGCTTTCTATCTGTCCCCCCATTTTTAAAGTCCAATATAAATTTTTGGTTATCTTTAATGACATCGCATGGCCTGATTCATAATATCCTTCAGTGTCTTATTTATCTCCCGCGCACACGATTTTATTGTACGAGCTTGCGTAACTACGAGAAACCGAGTTACAGGATAAAACATTGGTAAATTTACCGCGCGCAGTTATAAAGCAGCTCAGGCGCAAGCGAGATTAAAATCGCCTCGGGAGCAATGGAAAGTTTTTAATAACCCTTGATTCTTGATGAAGTTACGAGAAAGTACTCACGGACCACATCCCGGGCTCTTGCGTGGTTCTACTCTAGTTTATCTACTAGAAACGCCCTCCTTCTCCCATTCTATTGCATTCTAAATTGCTCGTATGTTTTCCAACTTGAAGGCATGAGAATTTCCGTGACGATCTAGTCCCAATGGAATAGAATCCAAAACGAACCATGAAGGCGGATTTCATGAATTATTTACACAGCAAACGCGATCGACGTTTTGCCAATAACAACAAAAAAATTTTATCGAACCCCGATGGGACCTTTCCACTGATTTAATATGAAATCATATTTTATTCTTATCAGAGGAACAAAAATAGTAAACTTTGTTTCTGTTTGTTTATTGCAGGTTTTGGATTCGTCACATTTCAAAGCGAGGACGTAGTCGACAAAGTATGCGAGATTCACTTCCACGAGATAAACAATAAAATGGTAAATAACGTTCATTTTATTTGTTAAGATTTTCATTCCAAATCATCTACTTTATCTTGTCGATATTCAATCTTATATTTCATTCTCTTCCTCGAGATTTTTATTACTATTATCATACGAAACATCATAATGTAATTTGAGATAAGACAAATTGAGTTTTGTGAAATCGAACTTATCAAACTTCACATGAGTGCTTTGATTTTTGAGAAAATTCAGAGCAGATTCGATATTCATGCAATTAAAAAAAAAAAATCGTTTTTCAATTTCAAAATATATTGAAACCAAAATTATTTTATATTGTTTTAATTATCAAATTTAAATATCAAATATTCAATAATCAATTTCACAAGAATTTTTATCATTGACAGCAGTGCAGTAAAAGAACATCTGATAGAAATTTGTTTTTCATTATTCACCTTACTTGTATTCAGAAACGACAAGATCATATCAAAATTGGGAATAATGGAGCAGAATTTACTGTTTGGTAAATGACGTTATACGTATATAATTGAATATACAGAGAGTAGAGGGAAATTAATTTAGCGTGATAAACGCAAGGGGAATGTGTTCCGATGATTTCCGGAAGTGGGTTTGTTAACGGGATGTAACAAAGGGCATGAGGCGTGTAGTTTGACGGGTTATTTGTATTTGGTACATATACTCGCTAACCTAGAACCATGGATGTCCAAGTTTGAAATCTTGGTGGACCAGGAAGAGGAGTTAAAGGAAAACAAGATGGAACGAGCTGACGAGACGCAGGAGATTGTCGAATTGTTTGACGACAGCACCGAAGGCTTTCAGGAAATCCGTTCTCTAGGTACAGTCCTGCTATCGCAACATCGTCGAATGAACCGAGGATCCTTGTTTAAGCAACCCCGCCAACAGATTTAGCTCACACAGGAAGGATCTTTAATCCGACCAATAAATATTGAATCTCCAGATCGGTTAAAGTCCGCCTGAGATAACAGCAGAAGCCGAAGGAAGGGCTTTAACGCCCTTATACAACTATTTGTATCGACAAGCACGACACATGCAATACGTATTTGATATTGAATCGTGTCTGTGCTGAGCAATCACCCCTGATTACATGGATAATCGCCAGTTTCAAATTAACCCTTGTCACACTATATCACACGAATTATTCAATTTCATGACCCACGCTACACATTTATTCATTGAAAAATACCTTCATTCGATGGACCAAACATCCAAAATGATCAGAATGAATTTTTGTCAGATAATTTATTGAAAATTGGTATGAATGCTCTTGAATATCATTCCATAACGTGTAGAAAAAATTGAACATGTATGAACAGCTAGTTACAGAAGATATTTGATGTTGAAAATGGCAATTTTGATCATATGAGCTTTCTAAGAGCTTTCAAAAAATGTCAATTTTCAACAATTCATATCACGAGCCGTTAACCTTAATTCCATTTTTGTATACCCAATCTTATATTGACAACGTTCACGCAAATTTTCAAGACGTTATCTATAATAATAATTGCATCTCAAGTATTCGATGTAATGCTACAGATTCTTATAATTCTTACTAGACTTTTTATTAGATCATCAACTACACCTGGACCTTTAAGATTTGTTTTTTTTTTTCATCTTCTTCTTTTCTTCATTTACTCATCCAAAGTAAATGTGTTGCGAAGGGTAGATCTAAGATATTTTTTTCGAGCCAAATAAGGCCCGGGGTAAAAGGGTAACGCTGTAATGTTTTCCAGGTCGAGTGCAAGAAAGCCCAGCCGAAAGAGGTGATGCTACCAGCAAATTTGGCAAAGACGCGAGCGGCCGGGAGAGGTGCATACGGTGAGTTGGTGATGGTCGCAACACCCCCGACGACATATCGTTACGCGCCTTATCCAATGCCAACGTCGTCAGCGGCTGCAGCGGCGGCTGCACACGCCGCTGCAGCCGCAACGGCACACGCAAATGCCCCGCCTCATCATTTGCTAGCTCCTATTGTAACGGCAGCGCCAAACACGGCTGCTTATCAATACGCCAGTGCACCAGCGGCTGCCGCCGCTGCAGCCGCGGTTTATGATGTTAAGAGAGCAATTGCCGCAGCGGCCGCGGCTTACAGACCGCATCCGGCCGCAGCGGCAGCTGCCGCGTCGCGAGCCGCCACTCTCACGTACTCAATGAGCGATCTATTAGGCGTTCAGGGACTCGACATGGGGGCGGTTTATCATCCGATTCCGACGATCGGTCTATGACCCACGATACTTACTCCCCTCGGAAGACCGCAATAGATCGAAAGACGAGAGAGTTTTTTGTTAGGAAAATTGGGAAAGTTGATGAACAAGGGGAGGGTGAAGGGGGGGAGGGAAGAAAAGCTTTGACCCAATTGATGCTTTTAGTGTGACCCTTCGTTCGTCACGTAATGAGCGTGACACCGCCATTTTTTACATTTCACGGTTACATTCATGACTTCGAACGCTGAATATTTCGTAAAAATTAGAATGTGTACTCTTTGATCTTTTTTAAAGAGCCTTATAAAATTTGTTCTTCCAAAAAATGGAAAGAGAACGTTGAAAAAGAAATGTAGTTTTGAGGATGAAATGGAAATACGGCATGGCGCCATCTAGTATTAGTAAGCTCAAAGCGAGAGTCTAAAATGCGCCGTTGCCAAATCGTGCTGCCGGTTTCGGTCTTCACCATTCAGCCTCTGAATTTCAATGCAATCGGGCGCAAAAATTTGGCAACACCGCATCTGATTTTAATACGGCGGCGTTTCGCTCACCACGTGACCAATTCCGCGATATATCCCAAATTATTACTGCGACCTTAGTTTGAATTCGTGTCAAATAAAAAACAAAATATTGTCATTGAAACATATAGCATTTAAACAAATAATCTTTACAACGAAATACATTTATAAATTCAATTATTTTCCTCAACGAGAATAGTTGCAATCTTATCTGATGGCTAGTATCCGTTATGAGAGAAAAATTATTGCGGAAAATGCTGTCAAATACATTTTTTTATCAGTTTTATTCTGCTGAATAAAGAAAAGATTTGTTTATAATGAATAATGAATAATATATAATTAACAATTTCGGAAAATATAATTCAGTATATAAAATATAAAAATTGATATTAACAATAATCAATATACTACTCAAATCGTGTGTAAAAAATCTTATAATTACAATATCCTACATCAGTCGTATAAGAAAAATCATTGACACGATGCATCGTGCTTTAAAAGTAGAATGTGAAATGAAAAGAAATTTTACATAAACTATTTTTCAAAAAAGTTTTAACCTCACCCACGTGAACGATTTTTATTCGACAATTATTAAAATCGCTATTATTAATCGAATATACTCGATTATAGTTAAATACCCTACCAACGTTAGACGAAAGATTTTTTTTTCCAAAAAAGTTAAGGACTCCCGACAAGCATTGACCTCAATTATTAGCGTGACTTGACTTTAGACTGACGAGACATGGCACTCCCTTTTGAACATAATTTTTTCACAATATCTCAGAATACAATCTATCGCGTAAATATTCAGGAAAACTGTGATCGTAGCACAAAAATTACAGTAAATTATTCAACGATATATTTATTATTTTGATTACTTGTAGACGATTAGCTCACCAACGAGGGCCTCAAAACGTTATTCCGTAGATGATACGTCACGTGTCATATTAGAAATGAAAATTTAGAGGTACGAGAAAGTAAAACGAAAAACCTGTGGAAAATCAATCAACAAAGACTGGTAGTGATTCCGTTAGAGGAGATTAGAAGCAGCGTAGTTTAATGACATTAAAATAATACCAAAAAATAAATGCAAGATGTGTTCAATAATAACGAAGAGGAAAAACAAAGTAGCGGTGAAAATTCAATGATTCGTTGTCGTAGACACGTTTTGTAAATTTAACAAAAATATTGTTTTAATTTTTAAAAATGCTTATTTAAAGACATCAGTTTCAATTAATTAAAAAAAAAAATCTGAATCAATTTTCTTTCGATTTAATTTCGCTTTATTATTGATAAAAATCTAATGAAAAAAATGTCAAACAATGATTTTGGCATAAATTGATTTTTCATATAGAGCCTAAAGTGATTAACTAGAAAAATCAATGGACTAATTCTCAATATCTTCGAGAGCCGAGAATATGATTTTAGTTATACCCAATGGCACGGAGGAAAATAATGACTCAATTTTTACGAAGTATCCAGTAAAATATTATTTCCCTGTTCCTGTAATTTTCAAATGGATGAGAACTTTTTCCAAGCTCGTTGCCGAGATAATCACTACCCCAAGTACCTAATTCACTTCCCCATAAGCCCCCCCCCCCCTCCCCCCTCCTCCATTCGAACGTAGCTATATCGTATAATCAATTCTCGACGTCTATCACAATCGCCACTAAAAGCACTCCAATTAAAATTCTATGAAACTTGATGCACCCTCAACCCTCGGATTCAAGCAGCGGCGTTGACTAAAAGCTGTATATCGACGATAACGCTGATCTCAACTTCACTTCTAGTTCGAATATTGGTGACGACGAATAGAATCATTTCCTATTTTCCTTTATCTCATGAACAAACACGTTTGAAAAAATATTTCTTTCAAAATTATCTTTAAATAATTATATTTTCAGCTAATCTTGTTGCACCAGTCTTTTAAGAGCCATCGAGCGCAACGGGCCAACTCTGAATTGAGGGTAGCGCCGCTTAGGCGAACATGGCCGCGGACGCGTGTTTGACATGTCGGATTTAATTCTACGGATTACGGCTTAGTTTTACCCCGAATCAAGAGAAAAAAAATATCAAAGTGTTCAGTGAAGTGGCAAGTAATGCTGTCTGGTCCTCCGAATGGTGTCAGAAGTGTGTGGAAT
>JABMBV010002525.1:0-11269 GCA_018906735.1 Mesochorus sp. PSUC_FEM 10030011 | reverse complement strand
ACATATATACAAATATATTTCAAACGTCGATGTATCTATTTGTCGGTATGGTAAATTTGTGTATAAAAAAATGGCTAAATTTAACAGCAACCAAATTTGCGAGGCAATCAAACAATCTTGATCGTAAATTCGGGAACCAAAGAGAAATTGCTGAAATTATGAGATAATCGTATCAGTAATATTTACGATAAAATCAATGTAATAATAATTTGCCGATTTAATAATAAAAAAAAATCGTGTTAATAATTAATTAAAATTGAAAATAATAACAGTAGTTATAATAATAGTAATTATTAATGATAGCGAAATCCAAAAAATTCTATTTCCATAATAGTGAAAGTTTTTCTTATTTATTATTGTTTGTTATTTGAACGGAATTCTTTCTCCTTTACAATCCCTCAATTTTTTGCTTCTATCCCTAAAAAGCTCCGCTTTTCCCTTTCCACAAAATATTAGTCGCAGCCATTTTCTTAATGCACTAATCACTTTTGTCCAAGGGCACAGGAAAATTGCGAAAAACCTGTATTTTAAAGTCGGCTATGTTTTTTAATGAGTTTTTATATTTTTTAAATTTGTTTTAATTAAAAAAAAAAAAGTATTTTTATAAAAAAAATGGTCATCCATTTAAGTATGGCCGCTAAAGTTGTATATCAGTAGCGCGTCCATTCCTAAAGTTCAATAATTTATTTTATTTAAACAATTTTTTTTTCAAAATATTTTTCGATTTTTCAAAAAAATATATATATTTTTTATTTATTTTTTTCTTTTTTATTCAAAGTTTATTTGTGATTCTAATGGATCTGTAAAGTTTCTCATATGGCGACATTCGAACGATGATTATTTTCCCAAAATCCTCAGTGATGAGCAAGTTGACGCGTATACGGTGCAACCATTTATAATACCGCCATTAATGCCTAACTACCGGAAAACTGGAACTGTCCCGATTAAGTCTATTATATCGATGGTTTTCCATGTAAATCTTGTTGTTAAGTCTAGGAAATACAAAATACTCTAATTACATTGAAGATTGTTGGGTGGTCCTGATATATACGCACGACAGACAGACAGACAGACACGTATAAACTTCCTAAAAAGAAAAAAAAAAATTATGATGTACCTACACTAGCGATGTAATTATATTTATAATATATTATCATATCTTTGCTGGATCGAATCTTATGAGCCAATGTGTGTACAAGTATATTTGTGAGCATGCGCGAATTCACGAGACTCCTCAGAGTCCTCGATTTTCAGATACGAATTATTTTCAAAAAAAGCCACTGATTCATATCCGACGTAATTTATTTTCGTCTTAAAACCAATAAAAAAAACAAATTTTAACAAAATTTAACAAAAAAATGATTGCAATTTAATTCGAAACAAAGAGAAGGCAAACAGCGAGTGAAAAGATCGTTATTAATCGTAAATCATAAGCTGGTTGTGAATGCATGTTAATTGTAACATCCGAACTTTGATTTCCAAGTAATTGCTGGGCGGGAATTGTTCGATGATAATTATTACGAAAGAGAGAAAGAGAGAGAGAGAGAGAGAGTGAAATTGTGCGTGCGCATGTGCGTACGTATGTGTATGTATTATTGATTGATTAAAAATTACAAAAAATGTTATATCCAATGTCACGGAATCGGGCATTTAATATAAAATATTGATTATCGAATCGCCTTAAAAAAAAAAAGAGATCCGCTCGATGTATAACTTGATTCGTAACTACTGAAAGTGATGGGAGGACAGAGAAGTCTCTGCCTCCTTTGCCAGACTGCAAAAAAGGTGTTACTTGATAAATTAAAGAAAAAAAAAGTATCTCGAATTTATCGACTTCTACATTCTTCTTTCGGTTTCACGACTTTCTTTCTGAACAAAAAAATCTATTTTTTTCTTGGATATTCATTTCACATAAAATGTTGTCGTGATCTCAAGACTCTTAAATAATAATAATTCAATATTTGATTATTGAAAGAAAAAAATTGTAAATAAGGATCTACAAATTTGAAAAAAAAAAAAATATATATATATATGAAAATTCGTATTCAAATATAATGTTCCATCTTAAATGCAAATGCATATATATATCGTCACGTATTACCGATTTCCTCGTCCGGATCGAATGTAATAAGAGTAGGGAAAAAAAAAAGAAACGATTGAAAGAAACCATGAAAACAAAATTGTACAAGGAAAATGGCTCGAGGAATTGAAAAAGATCGATCGTGAGTTGAAAGATGGTCGAGGTTCGGCTATGTTGTATTGAATGTTACAATTTATTTCAGAAAATGTCAATGTTACATAAGATTATTATTACATATATATATATGTATGTATAAACTATACATACATATAAATGAAAGCTACACATGTGACAATTTTAATTCGTCGTGAGCTCGAACATCACTTAATCGTTTTAACCGCGCTCGGTGTTTCAATCGTGAGCCGCGGCAAATTAATCTGTACCTTTATGAAAGAAACAAAAAAAAAAAAACAAAAGAACATAAAAAAAAGCCTGGACACTAAAAAGTTGAACTATACATTAAACGTTAAACACTGTCTATTGTCTATCAAACATTTTATATCTTTCGTCTGTATAAATAAATAGAAAATATTCTTCTGTAATTCATTGTCTTGATTATTCACCTCTTCCTTTCCTAAATGTCGTTTTTTTTTCATTTGTATCTGTAGATTTTAATTTTTTCTAATTTGTTAATTTTTTTTTTAATCCTGGTCAGTCAAAAATTACGAAATAGTCACTTGGGGTGAAATTTACCTCAGCCACTTGGGAATGTGATAAGTGATAAGTGATAAGTTGATAAGTTATTGAAAAACTTGAAATTTTTTTTTTCGAAATACTACAATGTACTTTCAACTATTTTCTAAAAGAGCACACCTATTATTTTCAAAAAAAAAACATACTTTTTAATTTAAAAAAAAAAAATCACAAAAATATTTGGTGTAAAAATGAGATTTTTTTTTAAAAACGGTTGGAGTATATTTTACCCTTAGCGATTATGGATTAATGTTCGTAATGGTCCAAGTAAGATTGATATGGAAAGAAAATTTGAAAAAATTCGAAAAAACCTGAAAGCGTTTGATTCATATGAATTTTCGTACGAATTCGACATAATAATTCACGATTCGAAGAATGAATGCGCTCAATCTTTTTTCGTTTTGTTTATTATGGTCCTGAAAACTGTTTCAGGAATAACGAGAAATTCGGAATAATTAAAAAGAAAAATTGAAAAATGTATAGAAACTTAAAAAACCATTTCGTATGCAGTTTTAAGTATATAATTGAAAAATTCACAAGAAGACCATATATTATCGAATTTATTGAACAATTTTTTACAGAACAATGTCTGTCAGGTTTATTTGTATAAATATTTATTCTCGTTTATGTCATTAAAAAAATCATTTATACTCATAATTTCTGTTATAAAAACGAGTTGTTCATCATTACATGCCTGGTAAATGATGCCGCGACTCTGCGGGGATGTTCATTCAATCATACGTATAGGAGGTTGAAGGACAGCACGCGGGCAAGTCCAAACGAAATGCTTTTAAAGTTATTGAAACAAAATCCAATTAAACGCGCGTGGAGTCTCACCCTCTTGACGCAAAAGATGATATGGCAAACATCTTTTACAAGATGACTTTTCGTCGCGAGTGTGTGTATGTGTGTGTGTGTCTTCTCTAGTCCCTCTTTGTTCGAGCTTTCTCATTCTCGTGCAAAGTATTGTATATACTCTCGTTCTTGAAGCTTGATTGCAGTCGTTTGAATAATGGCGCTTTCACTCGTGACTGTGTATTTTTTTTTAATGCGTAAATACACAAGGGAGAGGAAAATAAAGGTAGAAGTAAAAATGTGTACAGTGAGGGTTCATTGAAATCAGGTTAAAGTAAAAGCGGAGCACAAGCTGCTGCATTTACTCAAACGTTGCTTAAAGTGATTGAAAAAAATGTCGTTGTCCGCTCCACCGCGATTTTTTATTTTCATTTTCTTCCATGTCATCGTAGCATTTTTGCAATCAGTATAAAAGATCCTTGCAACAAAAGATGTTCGCAATTTTTTTTTTTTTTTTCTAACGAACACGCTAAGTCGGGAAAAGAGCTCTCGAGAAGCGAGTCTTTGTTATAAATAAATCAAACCCCGTATTGATGCTCGGGAGCATAGAAAAGTACCGTTGAACCATACGGTTATCGACTCTTGACCCGAATTGTTCTTCCCTCGATCCCCGAGCTCCCTCCCACTCTTTCTCTCTCTCTCTCTCTCTCTCTTTCTCTCTCTCTCGTTGGCACGATATAACTATGCGTACCAATGTGTAACAGCTTGACGAGCATGTCTACCTGGTTTTGCTCGTGATTCTTCGAAATTTTACCTCCTAAAAAATCTCATTAATATTCCATTGCGCTCGCGGTCCAACACCAAAAAATATCAACCACCACCACCACCTCTGCCACCGCCAACTCGCTTGAAATTTATTGACGAAGATACAACATGGAGGGGGGCGAGCATTAATGGAAAATCGTGTAGAAGCGTATGCATGAAAACTTTATTGAACCAACGGCAGAATATATTTCAGACGATATATATTTCATCGATACAGTCTTTAGGATTATATTTTTTAAGGTTACTAAGACTATTTTATTGGTGATTTTTGTCGGTTTTTCAACATGAAAAACATTGTCGCAATAATTTAAATATAAGAATGGATGAAAATATCGTCAAGACTTGAATGATTAATTCGAAATCGAGTTACAGGTTTTGTCTATTTAAAATATTAATATCGTTGCTACAATAATTGATGTATCAAGCTATCATTTAAAATTTGAGGAATTTTGTCGTCTGGACTTTTTAAAACATTACAAACTCCGATAAATCTTCGAACAATTAATAAAAGATCAACATTAATGTGGCAATAAATTAGATAACAAAATGGATGAAGATATCATAAAAACTTGAACGATTTATCCGACTTCAAGGTACATCCATTTGCAATTTTACGAATTTAAGGGTCTTGAATATTTTAAAATCTCGAAATTTCCAACAAAAGTAAATTGATTGGGTTAAAAATTCTTGGTACCATTATTACTGTTAAAAAATTTAAAATTTACTGTTCAGAGCCGAAAAGAAAAAGCTGAAAATCCGTTCTCCTGTGTTGAAAATTTGATATCACGATAGCAGTGTTGCTAATAGAGATATTCAACTTGTGGATCAACAACACTGAGAGAAAGAGAGAGAGACAGAGAAAGGGAGAAAGATAGAGAGGGTTGCGCAAGCACAATGTGTAACATACACGGAAAGAACCTGCTGCTGCCAGTATCAGAAGCAGGGTCAAAGGCAGCGAGACTATTAGCTGATACATGGACGGTTCGTCAGGCTTGTAGAGAACTCAGATTCGGTTCACGCTACAGGAGTACGTGTTTTAGACTTTGTATCAATACGAAATCCTCTTTCACGTATATAGACCGCGTTGGATAAACTTTATCGAACTCTGTGTGAATCAACCATATCATGTGCTTTTGCTTCGTATTCCATTTCCTCTATTGATGTCGGATCCATTTGCTTATATAGAGGGAGTTGCATCTAGATCCTCTAAATACAGAATCAATGTGTACCCTCCATTTAATTTAACGATTCAATCACGATTCTGCGAGTTTTTTTTTTTTAATACCGATTAAACGTAGATTTTAAACAATGAATTTATATCCATCGAATATTTCTTCAGCTAGATTGGGATCGTTCTTAAGGCGACGTTACCTCGTCTTTTATACTTGGCGGACATTGTACATGCAAATGTGGGCTGTAAATTGACGCGAGCTTTTCTCATTGGCCCTCGGGAGATAGAAGAATTACGAGAGCAGCTAAAGATCTTGTTAAGAGAAAATGAAAGATCGTCCAGATGTGGATGAATACGATCAGAGGATGAAAATTCAAATTCGAATCACAGCGTTTTTTTTACATAAACGGCTTCTCCATTTTTATGGATGATTGCGAGTTACATTTGATTCACCTTTTCTGTCACAGAAGCCAATATGTCGGGACCCATCTACTTTTTCTTTCTTTTGGCATTTCTTTTATATTTCATACGAAATTCTGATTAATCTTTATTGTTAATTGTATTATTATAATTATTGATTCTTTTTGATTAATAATAATAATACAAAAAAATTGAATTGAAGGGGCAGTTTTTATCCCATTTTTAGGGGTTGTTTTAAGATGTATGATAATTTTGACATCGATTTCAAATTCAGCGTTGAAAACATATCCAAAATGTACAATTGCACTTTCATAATAGAATAAATTTAATTTTGTGACTCAAAGGTTTAAGAGGAAGTGATTTCATGCCTTCATACTTAATTTTCCAAGATGCCCAGGGGGCTTTTCTCTGCCTTATTACCAGCATCCCTTTCTCTAAAGGTGACTTTTCATCCAGGCGTTTGCTGCGAGCTCAATAAAAGTAATCTACTTTTGAGTAATCAACAGTCTTTAAAATCTTGAAATTCTTAATATCGTCAATCCTAAAAATAAAATTAAAAAAAAAAAAATATATATATATGTTTCTCTTTCGTCGAGTGGGATTTAAGGACTGCTCGTGCCAGCAACGCTGCAAAATGCATTTCGTTCTCACGCTACACGCCCCTCAATCGTGATTACGCGCGAGGGAGGGGAGAAATTTACCTCGACACGCAAATGAGTAAAAAAGAAAAACTACAGGAGCGTTTTCATCCCCGGGAGTCAGCAGCCATGACGCTAACATAAATTTCAAACGAATTAAAGAAACGACCGATAAAAGGGAGGCACAAACATTCAGAGGCTGTGCACAGAAATACGTAGAATGGTTGAGTGCTCAAAAAACAGTTTCAGTGTCCAGTACACACACACACACACACACATTTATATTCACAGGCACAAACAATGATACACATAGTTGAGTACGGATGCTGGAAGCAGAAAATTACCAGCGTTTGTTCGAGTCTGCTGACTCGCTATATTTATTTCATTCTCGCTATATGCGCCATCTACAAAATTGTTCTCTCTCGAAAAACATGTTTCAGTTGGTCCCTCTCTTCATCCCCGATGTTCATCCAATTTTTCATTTGATTCGATAAAAAAAACACTTTCAAAAATATCAATAAAAGCATCCAAATTGAAATGATTAAAAATGAAATTAAACAAATATTATCTTTTCCAGGCACATTGATTTTATTTTTTGCGTCCTCTTTTTTTCCTCTGCTCCCTATAAAATATACTTTGTAGAATTTTGAAAGTCACGCCGGAGAATGCCATGATAAATATTTTCAATATCTCGCGATTTTTCGGGGGCTGTGAGCACTCCTGTTACATATATATATATATAGTTCGTGCGGTCACGTGGTCACGAAATTCATGCAAGGGATGAGTCTCTCCATCCTTTTGTTTAATATCTTTTCCTATATAACGCCTCGTCTCATTTTTCATCCAACGCTATTTTTACAGGACGAACTAGGTTATGGGTGTGTTTGTGTGTGTTTTATACTTGAGATGCAAGAGAGTGAGAGAGAGAGAGAGAGAGTTACCGAGCGATCCATAAATCCAACCACCTTTCTTCGGGCAACAAAATTTTTATCTTAACCAGTAAAAGGTTGCAGACATCTTTTCCAACGAAAGAAGAATATACACATATTTTTATGATTATATCCTCGCAGAAGAGACAGAAATAGAGAGGAGGTATGGAAAGCTGGAGAAATGGAGCTTTCCCCACCTGTCACTGAATTGTATTTTTGCAAAAGGTACAAAAACATAACCATCCGAAAATCCTGAAATGAGAAACTCTCGGTGAATATTCATTCACGTTGAAATGGAACATACACAAATTCATGACATAAATACATGTGTGTGTACGGGGTAATTCCGAATAAATGGTCCACTGGAAATAATTACGTCTCAGGCAAATGCTTCAAGCGCACCAACTCATTCGAGTCTTTAAAAAAATGTGATATAGTTTTCTTTTTTTAAAACGAGAGCCGAACATTAATGTAACGTGAGTAATGAATTCAAAGTATAATCAGCTTAAAGGATAATAAATAAAAATAAAAAAAAAAACCTCTCGGTGCCAATCCAGTGCGAGATGAAAGTCGTGCTCGGTTAAGTTTCAGCGACGACTTATAATAAGAAATGTTCTTTCCTTATTTAATATTTCCTTTTTTTTTTTTAATGACACTTTTCAAAAGCTCGCATCTAGGTCAATTGTAGCCAAGTTTTCATTCAATCGAGACGTCTTTTGGTTGAACATTTGGATTGGATTTTGAAGGCGTTACGATTTGACTGTGGCCGTAAAGGGAGGAGAGTGGATCAGTGGAGAATCGACACGATAAGCCGGTCGAGCGACTGGTACAGGCATCCAGGAGGTTACAGAGTCCAAGCAACACTGCCGGAATATATATCAGAGCGTGTATAGTCGACTCTGAGAGCTTGGATCGAGTAAAGGACTTTAATCTCGGCTTCTGGGCGCACCGTTAAAATTATGCGAGTGCTCACTGTCGGGTTGCTACCCCTTTCTCTCTCTCTCTCTCTCTTTTTCAACCCCTTGCTCTGCTCTCGTCTCGTTTTGCGAGCCAAACGTATATATATATATAGCTACTCTTTTATATATACCCAGAAAAAGGATTTACGATGGTGATACACTCGAAGGGATAAAAAACTAAAAAACTTTGAGTGCTTAACTACGGGCGCCTAGTTTACGGTCTATGTCGGCGATGTGTGCAGTCGAGAGACTTCGGTGAACCACTCTCTGTGTGCCACAGAAAGAGAGAATCTTCATGTGTGCACGCGGTCAGATTGTCCAGCCCGGTTATTTCCCTTCCTCGGATTGTCGGCAATAAAGGGTTCTGAGATTTTTACGACTTTTTCTCTGCCCGCAAATTTGTAGAAATAGAGAATTCCCTTTCTTTTTTTTCTTTTATCTCTACCACAGTTGCGACTGTCACATTTTTCATATACGAAGAACACACAGTTCTGAGGAAAATTTGCATCGACAATACATTAACGAACAATGCGATCGTTATTACGCGACTAAAGTCCCGTTTTGATAGGGCGCAATCCATGTATGGCTTATACAAATTCATATATACTTACACTTTGTTCATCGATGAGTCGTGTTCGGTTCACTTTCGGATCTGAGTTCCGTAATCTCATGGGTATGCAAATTACTAATTGCTCTGTGCGGTTTCTAGGCGTATACAGAGAAATAGAGGGAGGGAATGAAATAGCGAGAGTGAACAAGGGGTGAGGCAAGAGAGAGAGAAAGATAGAGGTTTTCGACGATGTGTTATGAGGGATTTGAGAGAGAGAGAGGGAGGGAGAGAGAGAGAGAGAGAGAGTGGAAGCTTAGTTTCCTCAAGCGCGTACACGAAAATATATATATATTTTCGCTTTCCCTCATAATACAGCCAAAATTAACTTGTCGAGTTAAATAAAATAGCCCCATTATCCGTCGTTGTTACTCAAACAGCAACATAAACAAAAGTACTTGATAATTTAGCATATGAAAATATACATGTACGAACAGCGTATATTTCAACGTTGATGAAAATAATATCGTATTAAAAGTGCGTGATTTAAATGAGAAAAATTTGTTCCACAGTAATATTTACTTTTAATTTAAATGGTCGTACAAAATAAAAAGGAAATTGTTCAACTGAAGAATGTTCCTTCAATAAAATATACGTTTGTTTTGAGGATAGGGTTTTATAAAAAAATGAAATGACGAATGTCGCACTTTCCCACAAATAATCAATATTTTTTTACTTGGCTTACGAATTCTGGTACAATTCGATTCAACATAATTGATAAATCAGTACGTCATTATATACATTAATAGTATTTTCCATAATTCAACATTTTTGAAAAATGCTTTTGGGTGTGTTTTTGTGTATGTATGTATTTTCGTGTGCTTTATTCATTGAGTGTCATCTAATTTTCGTTTTTTCTCCTTCTTCTTGTTTATATCGTCCTCTAACGAATGATTTTCATACATTTATTAGATACTTATGTACTACCAGTCATCCATGATGCTAACTTCCAATTTTTATGTCCATTTATGTATGGGTAAATCCACCATCTTAGCCAAAAATTTGTTTATATATTTTTTTAAAGCAGACATTTTATTTTTAAACATCATTAAAGTGTCTGAGCAAATTTGTCACAGCATCGTATTTCATTGCATATCGATCGTAATTTTAATTTTTGTTTGCTGGATTGCGAGCCAAAAATTGGTGAAATCATCCATAAATATCTGTTCATATGTTTCTTTTTATATTTATACTATACATGTATTCGTATCTTACAGGTGTGCATTATACACGAGCGGATCATTTGAAAAAAAATGGACAAACATTTTTCGTTTTTTTTTTTTTTTTTTTGAAATGTACAGTGTGTTCAGATTAGAATTATACGTTGGTTCAAGCGAGTATCACTATTACAGGGAGTTCATATTGTTTTTAATGATTAATCTTATACTGATTTAATGACACTTTGACATCTTTCACGCCACTTATTTCCATGTGGTATAAAATAATCTTGCACACGTACCGCGTTCGATGCCAACTCAAATTTTACATGACATGTATCCACCATTATCGATATACTTATTATTATTAATATTATAATTAATGTAATGAATTTTCCGCAGAGCTTTTGAACAATAAAACAGTCGAACAATATGAATAATGAGATGGGCAAAAAATAAAAAAAAAAAGTAAAGTAAAAAAACATATTATTGGAGAGGATGAATTCAATGGCTTTTATGTTTCGAAAATTTTCATTGCATTTTTTTTCTTTTTATTATTAAAATTGTCGTGTGTACTCTGTTTTGTATTGTTTATTTATTTCGTAGAATTTATTAGTATAACACGATGTTTTATTTTTCTCTCACAAATTTATTATTGTAAAATTCTACTTTATTATTCACAATAAGACAAAGTCATTCATGCCAAAAATTTACCCTTCGATATCGATTGAACGAGAAAGAAACGGAAAAATATTTCGGTGCGTACAGTTTCTCGATAAGCGAGAAAAATAATTTTTCGATATATATATATATTCGCGGCTAATAGTTTATAATTGTATATGTATACATATTGCATATATATTAAAATTTATTTACACCATACACATACGTTTCATCTAATTGAATTCTACGTGATTTTGTATATTTTTTCACAAGATACCACTTGCCACTCTCAATCTGACAATTATTACTATTATTATTGATAATATTGTTAT